>CAUYPK010103921.1:0-10733 GCA_963574355.1 Loris lydekkerianus
TTAGAATGGGTAGATGAAATGGGCAGATGAAACTTACTAAATGCAGAATACAAATGCCTACATACAGTAACTAAGAAAATGCCATGAAGGTTACGTTGAACAGTTTGATGAGAATATTTCAGATTGTATATGAAACCCGCATATTGTACCCCTTGATTGCACTAATGTACACAGCTATGATTTAAATATAAAGATAAATTAATTAAAAAAAAAAAAAGTTTGTCACTCCTGAACACTCCACACTCAGCTGTGTTTGTCAAACTTTCCCTTCCTGATTATCACCTGGAGGGCTTTAAAACACAATGTAAGGGAGGAGAAGATTTTATTTCCTCAGCCATCAATAGGTTCATGGCTGTTCAGAAAGACAGGTTGACAAGAGAAAAGCATGCAGATGTATTTAATATAAGCTTTACTGACATGAGAGACTTCATAAGGAAATGAAGGCTGAACAAAATAAGCAAACTTGCATATTTTTATGCTTAGGCTTGACGAGGAGTGGACGGCCATGGAGAAGGATGGTCAAAGGAGGCACAATCGTGAGGCAATGACCTGGGAGAGCTCGCAAGGCTTCTTCAGATTCCTTTCTGCACCCCTGTGTCTTCACAGATGAGGAAGTCCCTCATCTGTGGGTACAGGGAAGGTGCCTCTCACATCAGAGTCTCATGACCTGCTTCGGGTAGGAGAGCCAAGGAAGTGAGAGTGACCCTCCTACGCTTGCTGTTTTCACAAATGTCATATTTTCAGGTAACATGTCCTGAAACCCAAAAAGCATATTGCTGCACTCCACCTTCAGAGCTGCTGTTTCAGTGGATCTGGAGTAGAGTCCTAACAGGCTTCTGGGCCCCTTGGGGAACCACTGACATGAGAGCCAGGCTCAGCAGGGAGAGAGAGAGGTACATTTCCCCGGTGTCTGTGAATCCACTTTGAGATTTTGTCCTAAAATCTTTGTTTGTTTTTATTTATTTTTTTTTTAATTATTAAATCATAGCTATGTACATTGGTATGATCACGGGGCATCATACACTAGCTTCACAGACCGACTGACACGTTTATATCACACTGGTTAACATAGCCTTCGGGGCAATTTCACAGTTATTGTGTTGAGACATTTACATTCTACATTTACTAAGTTTCACATATACCATTGTAAGATGCACCACAAATGTATTCTCACAAATCCCCCTCCTTCCACGTATATTCATTCCTGTGATAATATTTTTAAAGGGTATGGACATTTCTTTTAAGCCAACCTTACCTGGGACAGCATAATTTACCCAACTGCCAGATAAGCAATGTCTAAGTGCAGCCGGAGAGCTCCACAGCCCCTCAAACCACCGGCAGACACACCCAGAGGGTCTCTCTCCTGTACTCAGAACTTGAAACTGAGATCTTCTCTAAGGTTTTTTTTTTCTTTTTATTAATGGTACCTTCTGGAAAGAATATTTTAAAATAAAT
This sequence comes from Loris lydekkerianus, assembly GCA_963574355.1. NCBI lineage: Eukaryota > Metazoa > Chordata > Mammalia > Primates > Lorisidae > Loris > Loris lydekkerianus. The sequence continues at coordinate 1,456 of CAUYPK010103921.1, forward strand.
TGAGAGTAGACAGTAGGAGGAGGGTAACTACAGGAAAATGTGAAAAATATTTTACATAATCATATATACTCCATTAACTTTTATTAATGCCTTGATAGACTTCCTGACTTTTTCTATATTTTTGTATCCTGTTTTTATTTTCATTATTTCATACGAAGTTTCTCATATTGTTTTCAATGATGTATGACATTTTGCTCTATAAATATGCCATTTTAATCATTTTCTCATTGTTGTATATTTACATTATTTCTGATTTGTTACTGTTATACACACATACACACACAATCATATGCTGTTATATCTTGGGATATTTTTTTCCCCTATATTTTCACTAATTTCTTTTTTTTCTGTCATATATTTATTTATTTATTTATTTTATTGTTAAATCATAGCTGTGTACGTTAGTGCAATTGCCTGTACCATTCTAAGATGCACCATAGATGTGGCCCCACTCATTACCCTCCCTCTACCCAAACTTCCCCCCTCCCTTCCCCTTCCTTGGTCCTTTCCCCATAGTCTTGTGCTATAGTTGGGTTATAGCCTTCATGTGAAAGCTATAATTTAGCTTCATAGTAGGACTGAGTACATTGGATAGTTTTTCTTCCATTCCTGAGATACTTTGCTAAGGTAATTGTTATGTCAAAGAATAAGAATATCTTTAAGGGTTTTACATACAGTATAGTAAAACTGCCACAACACAATAATTGACGTTCAAAGAATTCAACTGCATTTAATGTGAGGATGCGGGATGTTAGTGTAAGGTTAAGGAAATGACGCAAGCAAGTCAGTTGATATAGGCATCAGGGAGACCCCAGGTCCAGTCATTTGATTTAGTCCATCCCTATCCAGGCTGTGGTTTGACACTGCTAGGTTATGCTTGATCATACTGATTTAAATATTTATGGGGACAATTTTGGCTTCTTGTACGAATATTCCAGACTAGTAGCAATGATGTCAAAAGTCTATGTGTGTCTACCCTGATCAACAGTCAAAAAATTCCCTTTAAAAACATAAATCAGAGTGTTATCTTCTTTGCTAAAAATTCAGAACTGCTTTGTTTCACTCAGAGTAAAAGTCAAGGTTATTGCATGACCCTAAATGATCAGATCCTGCATTACCCTGTTGAACTCATCCTTTCCCTCTCCCTCTGGCCCACTATGTCCAGCCACACTGGCCTTCTCGCTAGGTCTTTGTAATTACTGATGTGACTTCCCAGAATGCTCTTCCCCAAAATATTTTCTTGTCAAATTCCCTTATTACTTTTAAGAGTTCATCTATATGTTATCACATTCTTAATGAGACCTATCCTAACCAATCACCCCATTAAATACTGTGTGCCCATGTGTCCAATCTGGTTTCAGTCCTCAACCATTTAGTCCTTCTAATCCTTCTTATCTTCATAAAAGTAAAAATCTACTTGCCACTTTTTAACTTACTATACAATTTAGTTATTTGTTATGCTTACTATTTCTTTTCTGTAAACTCCACAAGCACGACAACAACTCTGTTTTGTTAGCTGATTTGTCCCAAGCACCTAAAATAGTCCCTGACACATAGCAGGAACATAAAACCATTATTTTAATGAACTTTAGCTGTCCTCGGTTGAGAGTACGGGCTGTCTGGAAAATAAACCTCAATCATTCATCACATTATAGCGATGCAGTTCAGGAAACACTATCCCAAAATACAGCACCTTGGCATTTTAGAAAACAGCAGAAGTAGGAGGGTAATTCTCACCTTCTCTTTACCCTTATGAGGTCATGAGGCCTTTGCAGAAGAGGTGCTCTCTCTATACCCAGAGTAAGGAAGATCCTTATCTCTGAAGACATGGGGACACAGAGAAGTATCTGAACAACAGGCCCTGCTAAGATTCCCCAGTTTGTTACCTTAGATCACATCTTCCCATCCTCCAATCATACTTTTCCATGTGCCCTCTCTTCATCAAACTTAGCCTAAAAATACCCAAGTTTAACCATTTCCTCAGGTCTTCATTTCCTTATGAAGACATCTATGTCATGTAAAACTTCTAGCAAATAAATGTGTATGCATTTCTCTGATTATATTAGTGTTCTTTGTTACAGTGGTCTCAGCCATAAACCTCAAATGGGTAGAGGAAAATGTATTTTCATCCCCTATTATAGTCAAAGTCACATTGTCATCATATTATTTCAGAGATTCACTATATTTCCAACTTGTTCTCCAAAAAGTTAAACAGATTTACTTTGGCCAGCAGTAAGGAAGGGTGCCCACCTAGCAATGTGTGGCCACCTGTGGCTATTTCTGTATATGTTTGATCTTGGAGGTAGAGACATGGGCAGGAGGTGTTCCCCCCACCCCATCCTTACCATGCATATAACTTTCTCTTGCTTTTATTTTTGGAGTCCTATTCTTTTCTTACTCAAACGTGAACATAATTTTTGATTGTGGAACCCCTAAATTTTTATCCAAGATAAATGGGTGAAAGACCACATAGGCCCACCTTATTTACTTTTAAAAATGGTAAAAAGGAATAGATTTTTAGGAATATTTTGGCAGTGGTGGGGGGTTAAGGAGAAGGGAAAGTATAATACATGGATAAGAAATATAAAACAAAGTCTTTATATTTTTTAAATTTAAAATTGTGTGCAACAGAATGTCCTTTATATGAGCTTATCCATTAAGGTAAAAAAACACTTTAGTATTGTTTTAGATATATTTTAATATAGGTATGAATGTCTGGGGAGGGAGAGGGGGCTACTTTAAATATCTGAGATATTTAAATTTATTTCTAAATTTCCTATTTAAGGTAAAGGAAACAACATATTATGTGAGACTAGCAAAGATAAATGTTGTTATCAATATAAGTATCTATGAAGAATATTCCAAAGTGACCAAACTTGTGACTTTTTTTTTCCAAAATAAATTTCTCATTTTGTTCTGAAAACAATTTCAAATGTATTTTCAGCATTGCTAAAAATATGAAAAATGGCACTGATAGCCTACCTCATTCATCACTTTTGCAATTAAGAAAAGATAGTTTCTTCCTCTCTGGTACTTGTTCTCTAAAAGCAGATATAAGGAGGCCAAGATGAGGCAGCAAATCAAACAGTTTGGACATGAATGTGATGGATATAAAAACATCACAGGGGACATCAAGAAAGTAAATAAAATGACTAAGAAGGAAATAGGGAAGATATTAACTGCCTGGGAAAAAGATTACTAAAATCTAAGTCATTAAGCAGTTTCTATATGATTGGGCAAAACCTGAAACTGTCTTCTAAAACATCCACAACTTAGAGGCCACCATATGTCATGCTAATGGAACCCTGGTCCCTTGTTACCTGCACTAGCTCTGATTAATGAAAGACATGGCATGAATGATGCAAGTGATTACCCTGCGTAAGTTAGGGCGCAGACAGGCCATGGCTTGATTAGATTCTGGAACAAACACCTCCTCTCCTGGGGCATGGCTGTCCAGAGCACAGCAGTCATCTGTTAAATAGTGGCATATTTCACCATGGAGGTTACCAAGCACTAGCTTCAAATTTAACACCTGCCTTCCCAGAGCTGCCTTAAAACCTACTTCACTACCACCTCAAATAAAAATAAGAACAAAGGCATAAATAAGAGGGCAAAGTTTAAAACGAAAAGGAAAGATGTAATATGATGGAGAGGCCCAACTGTTACAAGCCATGCACAATACATATGTCTTTCTAGCCTTAGCTGTGATGAGGTTTTGTGATTTCCATTTTGCAAATATTCTTAACTAAGAACCTGTTCTCAGTCAATGACTCAGAAGGTCATTGACTTTGGCCAAGTGTTCTGATTTGCAAGGTACAAATAAGAAACACTGGCAGTGGAGGGAGAGAAATACTCCCTAGGCATCCACAACTATTGACCACAAAGACCAAAGGGGAAAAGATCTCATGTTATCAGATTCTTGCATCTTACACTTCTATTGTCAGGTTGTGAAGATACAGTTCATACTCATGTCTGTCTGTGCTGTTTCTGCTACTGCCATAGAAAGGTCAACATTTTTACCAGCAAGTCTAAGAACTAATAATTTTTTTGCCTATGGTAGGAAGCCTTGTGAATGGCCTTTTACGTATGGGCAGGAAGAATTCTTTTAAGAAAGTTTGGATACTTGTTGCAAGGAAAGTCGGGCTTTGCCACCTGGGAAATAGATGATCCTAATTTTGGAGTGTAATTAGAAGACTTACCTACATCTCCTTCAGGTTTGGCCTGCCAGGGATTCAGTTAATAGGTTCTTTAATTGTGGCTGAAGACCAACACCACCTTTTCTATTTCCTTAATGGCTAATGACTTTGACAGTAGGATTGATTCAAAAATTCCAAGGGCAAAAAGGACCTCTTCAAAAAGCACCAATCTCTCTTTAGATAGTTTTAATGTCCTGGTTAATGTCAGCTAATATGATAACATAAAAGGGTAGAGGCTGAGGGGAATGTTATTTTAGTTATAAGCATTTGATATCTGGACCATCAATTAAACAAGGGAATCTGAGAGCTTAGAAAATAGAGGCTGCCAAAGAGTTCATAGTGTTTTTGGCAAATCAAGACACACATGAGGAAAGCTCACACAAATAGTGATTAGCTGCTCAATATAGGAGGGGACTTCAAAAAGTTCATGGGAAAATGGAATTAAAAGGTAAAAAAAGATGAAAAATATGAACTTTATTTCCCAATACGACTTCTATCAATATCAAGATACTTTTGTAAATGACAACACCAGCCAATTAGTTCATCTGTAAATATCTGAAGGTCTTGGGAATTTGACCAAGTCAACACTGTCTCTTTTACATGATTACCTGGACTGAAGAAAGGTGGGTGCTCTTTATAGATTTTTTAAGATTAGAAAACAGAAAGAAGGCAGAGAGAACCACATCAGGACTGTAGGGTGGATGCCTAATATTTCCCATGAAAATTCTCACAAAATTAATCTTTTTTAATGAAGGGATTGAGCAAGACCCTTGCTATAATGGAGAAGGACTCTCTGGGGTTGATTTCCTGGGTGTTTTTCTGCTAAATTTTTGGTTAACTGTCTCAGAACACTGTCATAATAAGTGGATGTTATCATTCCTTGGTCCTCCAAAAACTCAACAAGTAAAATGCCTTTAGCATTCAAAACAACTGTTGCTGTGACCTTTGCTCTTGACCTATCTGCTTTTGTAAAGACTTGGCAACTTCTACCTCTTGGTAGCCATTGTTTTGATGATGCTTTTTCATCAGCATCACTCTGGTATAGCCATGTTTCATTTTCCTTTACAATTCTTTGAAGACATTCTTCAGGATCTTAACCCCACTTGTTTAAAATGTCTATAGAAAGCTGCACTCTTCTGCGGCTGATCTAGGTACCCATAGAGTAGACTGTTTGCTCAACTTTAATTTTTCAGTCAAAATTGTGTGTGAACTAATTGGGATGTCTGAAGTGTTAGTGATTGCCTCTGCTATCAATCATCCATCCTTTTCCACTGGGATATGAACAAACTTAATTTTTTCCTAACAAATTGAGGCGGATGGTCTGCCAGTATGGGCTTCATCTTCAACATCATTTTGTCTCTTATAAAAATAAGCTATCTATTTGTAAACTGATTATTTCTATGGAGCATTTTTTCCCACAGATTTTTTGTAAAACTTCACAGGTTTCACCATTCTTCCACCCAACAAGTTTGACCATAAATGTGATGTTTGGTCTTGCTTCAATTTTAGCAGAATTCATGGTGTTCTGTTAGGGGTTCTTTTTGAACTGATGTCTTATCCTTCTTAGGATCTCAAACTAGATTCTGTTCAGACAGGTTATAATAAGAAACTATGAGTTTATTTTGGTGCAGAAAACATTTAATCTGCATGCATAGTTTTTTCATAATATGCAATTTTCCATGAACTATTTGAAAATCTCTTGTACATAGCAATAAGAAGAACATTAGAATTTCACAGCAAAATTTCTGAAATGGAGTGTTGCAGACAGGTCTCAGAGAAAAGAAAAGACATAGCTTCTTTTTGAGAAGATTTTGTAAAAAATCAAAGGCTGAACATGAGAGGGAAGAATCCAGGTTATACCTAAATTTTTTCCTTTAGGTTTCATGAGATCTCAGCATATTTAAACATTGTGTTTGCCTGAAAAAGTAACAGTGTGAAGCTTTTTAAAGCCAAGCCCTGTCCCCTACTATTTCTCAAGAAATATTTTCATTTGATAACACATTGATTGATTTATTTTAGAGCAATTAAAACAATCTAATTTAAAAAAGAAACATCAGGGTAATTATTTCCTGGAACATTTCATTTCGTATGATTCATTGCATAGATCTTGTTCCTCATTGTGTTGAGCAGAAGAAACACAAGCATGAGCACAACAGAAAGAGGTTCAAAAATCCTATTCAGGTAGCCTTTAAAATAAAGCCAATGGCACAGAACGTGGCTATACAAGGCCTACAAAGCTGTCTTTACTTAATTCAAGTATAGTCTGGGGTGAGAGTAGAAGGAACATGACGTGATTAGAAATTGGGGATGAATCTGGGGACATCAACACTGCTGAAGATGACAGTATAAACCAGGGCCATAAAAGCTTCCACTGAAGAGGAAGAGAATGATAATTAAAAAAACAAGAACATAGAAAGGAAGTAGAATCAACAAGATGTGTAGAACCAATTGGATAGAATGTGGGATGATGAAGAAATGTGGGGGAAAAGAAAGCTAAAGGTGATGACTCACAGATTTAAGGCTTGGGCCAAAGCCCAGACAGTAGCATCACTCACTAAGATAAGGGATATTTGCAAAAAAAAAGTGGTGAGAACAAAATTATTTTAATTTTAAACCCGTTGGATTGAGAATGCTTATGGGTTTTCACGTGCCATCTTTTAAAATCCTTACAAATATAAAGCCTTCTGGGAAAATAAAATTAAATAATTCTGAAAAGTTTTTGACCCATTCAATATGGATGGATAAAGTATATTATATATATTTTTATTGTAAAAGTTGAATACTATATGTTTGCTCCTATAAGTATTATAAACTTTAATTTTAAGAGTGGAATTCTATTTCAAACCAATAGGCCTATCAATCCATCTGTCAGTGATGACAGGACAGCCAAGAAAGAAGGTTCCTACCTGCCAAAGGATTTGGCTGTTTGTCAAGAAGAAATGAAGGGAGCAGTCTGCCAATTACTGCCCCCTTGTTCTCAATAAGTGTCAAAGGCAAATTAAGCAATGAACCTGTGTAGAATGCCAAAATGTCAACACCAACATATAACATTATTCTAGCTGAAAATTGCACCCCAACCTCTTATTTTATAGTGGAGATTATTTAGGGCCATGGGATGACTTAACCATAATCACAGTGCTCATTGAGCAGGACCAGAATTCATGTCTGACTCCCTAGACAAAATTTTTTCCTTGGTACCAAATTCCGTTTCTTATAAATATGTTTTATGGATTCACAAGCCACTTTCTTAACATGAACACTTTATTCATGTTTAAGTTATAAAAGAGAATTCATAAAAACAAAAAGGATGATCCTTGATGTATTACATAACTGTAAAATCAATCCACCACTAAATAAAAGACAAATTTAGGAAGAATGTCATTCATACTCTCCACAAATATGTAACCAAAAGCTGCAAGAAGAAATAATTCATAAAACCTAAATTACCTTGACTAAAAATGTTCACTCATTTCCATAAATGAATAATTATCTCAAGCTAAATGGGGTGTGTGTGTGCAAATTTTGGCTTTTAACAATTCTAACTATCTTGGGACAAAGAAATTTTAATAAAGAACTGGGATTTTCCCCAAAGTTTATCTGGTTTTAATTAATTTAATATTATTTTGCAACTCACAATGTCATTGTCAGCAAAAATGATTTTTATCTGTGAATCACCACTGAGTCCCTTAGAGAGCGGCGTAATGCGAGCCTGATAAATATTCCTCTTTCAGGGGGCTTTCTCTACTATAAACTTAAGGCAGTTTCTATCAATCCATTGGTATATAAAATTAAACACATTTGCCATCTTTGATTGAGTTGAGCCCACTGGCAGTTGTTTTGTATATTAAAAAACATACTTCTAAAGCTCCATGAACCACAAAACCATTTGAAAAATAATGATACTGAGACATTAGCCATAGGTTGAATAAATTTAAATCCCCCAAAGTCCCAAGATCCCATGTAGAGACTGATCTAATAACAGCTAAACCATTTGAAAAATGGAGAAGTATATCTTTTAATTTTACCACACACCTACACCACCCATGCAAATTGATTCACTTATTTATGTGCAGGGAAAAAAAGAATATTTTCTAAGTGTCTTTACAAAAACTAAAGTACATCACAAACACTTTCCAAACTATAACTAATAGAATCAAGGAAGACGTTTAATTAGCAATTAGTCTGATTAACATTCCTTAGAGATTAATTTGTTTTACCAGATGGCCTTCACAAAAATAATTCTTAGAGGATTTCTTTTAAAATCAGCTAAGCTAATCATAAAACGTAAGAAGAGAGACATTTTAACAATCATACTGAGAATAAATTAGTGTGTTTAAGTTGTAAGTCTTCAAGATGTGGCTGGGAAGCAGAAGTGGCAAGGGGAGTTTGTGGGCCTGCCCAGCGAAGTTACTAAGCTAAGAACTGGAAACGACAGTTTGTTGAGGGCAAAATCCAGAGTTGAGTCAAACAGAAGCTAGGGATGAGCAAGCTGTGTAAGAAAGGAAAATCCCAAATTAGACATTAGGAAACTAAACTGGACCAAAGTCAAGGGAAGTTCCAAAAATGCAAAAGAAGAAAAGAGCAAGTAGGCACAGAGCCCAGCAAGGATTTTGCTCAATGTCTGCTTGGCAGCCCAATCAACTGCCTTTGTCACTGGGCCACAGCTGATGGCCTTTCATCAGGATGGCATGCATTTGGAGAAACCTTTCCAGATGTTGTGATAGATTTTCTTTTATCCATGAAGAAAGGAGTCTACATTTATCTAGTGCCTACCTTTTTTTTTTAAGGATCTCTAGAATTTTTTTTTTCTTTTATTGTTGGGGATTCATTGAGGGTACAATAAGCCAGGTTACACTGATTGCATTTTTTAGGTAAAGTCCCTCTTGTAATCATGTCTTGCCCTCAGAAGGTGTGGCACATACCAAGGCACCACCCACTCCCTCCTGCCCTCTCTCTGCTCTTCTTTTCCCCACCCCTCCCTCCTTCTTTCTCTCTCTGCTCTCCCCCTCCCCCACCCCCATCCTGACCTTATTCTTAGTAAAGCATCACAAGAATAGAGAAGCATGAATCTTGTGTACTCAA
>CAUYPK010103923.1:0-11940 GCA_963574355.1 Loris lydekkerianus
ATATTATGCAGCCTTAAAGAAAGATGGAGACTTTACCTCCTTTGTGTTTAAATGGATGGAGCTGGAACATATTCTTCTTAGTAAAGTATCCCACAAATGGAAGAAAAAGTACCCAATGTACTCACCCCTACTATGAAACTAATTTAGGGTTTTCACATGAATGCTGTAACCCATTTGAAACCTAGGAATAGGGGGAGGGGAGGGAGGGTATAGGGGGGTGGAAGGAGGGGGATTGCTGAGAATACATTTGTGGTGCATCTTGCAATGGTATATGTCAGGGGTGGCGAACAAGGTAACAAAAAACACCTGACTGAGCATGTTATATTATGTGTTTAATATATTATTGTTAAAATTATATGTTTTTGTGTGAGTATTTGTCTGTTTTGGCAGGTCACTGCGTGGTGTGGCTCTCTGACTCTCACAGTTTAAAATTTTGGCTCTTTTTACGAACTTGTTCGCCACCCCTGGTATATGTGAAACTTAGTAAATGTAGAATGTAAATGTCTCAATACAATAACTGTGAAATTGCCAGGAAGGCTATGTTAACCAGTTTGATATAAATGTGTCAACCGGTCTGTGAAACTAGTGTATGATGCCCTATGATCATACCAATGTACACAGCTATGATTTAATAAAAAAAAAAAAAAATTATAAAAATTAACGATCATTTCTCCAAGAAAATTTTGATAGAAAAGAAAAAAACAAGTCACCAACCACAAAAATATTATTCTTGTATATATGTAGAAATATACATCTATATTATGATGTGGGGATCAACCTTCATAGGAATATATTTACAATGCAATATACTTTCTGGACACCAGGTGGGACTGTGAGTGGTTTCCAGGCTTTTACCTGATTCACAGTTTATATTGTTACCACGTTAACCAACCTACTTGGTCAATCGCCATTTTGGAATTTCTGTAAAAGTTTTTGCCTAATTGTTGTGCAACCTTGGCTTCTCTGTTCCAGACAGCACTTCTACCCGATCTCCCAACTCGGTGCAGGAGTCCATCCTTCACAAATCTTTCCACTCTGCTCCCGCATTCTCCTGCAAACTGGCAACTGCAATCAGCTGTGGGGGCGCAGCTGCAGCACATGGAAACCTTCTGCTCAGTTTATGTGGCTCAGGGTCTCATTTTTGAGTCTGGATATTTGAGTCCAGCCACCCTCCAGTTTGTTGCACAGCCTGAACTGCCAGCCCACACCAGTATTCCCCACCCAGAATGGTCCAGTGTATTTAATCACTCCTGTTGTTCTGGGGGAAGGTGTCCGCCATTTCAGACAATTCAAAATGTCTGTTTCCCGGGTGGAATCCCTTCCCTTCAATTTTCCATCTGGGTGCTTAGTCCCTTGTGGCTCTGAGTGGGGCCCCTTTTGGGTTGCTAAAATTGGCTCAGGAATACATTTTCATCAAATGGGTTTTGCCAGGAATTGCATGCTGCTGTCCTCCATGAGGGAGAGGCCTGCTGGCCAGCACAGCCAAGCAGGGAGAATCTCTACAACAGAGTCCATGGTTTTAAATTACACTGCAAATACAGCAATCTGCCAATTCACTGCGCATCTCTAGCTGTCTGTCTACAGCAATAATCCACACAGGGAAAAGGTCCAGACCCCCCTTCCTCTCACCTGATGACTTGGGAGAGGTGGGCTACACGTCTGTCCTGTCCGCCATCATGCTCCGCCTTCCTTTAACTTACTCTTAAATGTTCTATCTCTTCTAATCTACAGGTCTACCCATTATTTTCTTAACTTTCCAACTTATTTGATTAAGAAATTGGATCTTTTGTCCCGTAGAATGTTGATCCTGTTAAATATCTTTTGACATACGGAAGCAGTGGTACAGCTGTTGCCTTGGCCTCATGAATACTCAAATTATATTAACAATCTTTCAAATATTGAAGCACTTGGTATACAAGGAATAATATACATGAAGTCATAAGCTCCATCATAAGTTCACATGATGTAATTTTTGATGTGTTTTTACTTGAGTTTGCTAATATTTTACATAAGAACATTCTTATTATTTTATGTGATCTGTACTTTTATTTTTGGGGTGCTATTTTAGCCCTATTTTAAAATCAGTTTTACACTTTCTTCTTCATTGTCTATACTTCCCATACCCTTGGAATAGTTTGGATAATATTAGTATTATCCTACATCTAACAGTTTTCTGGAATTGTCTTCTGAAAAGATCTGGAGCTGGGGCTTTCTTTTTTTTGCCAGATATCCTTTCAATGGTAAGTATAAAGGACTAAAAACACACTATTTTTGCAACTGCTTTTTTTTAAACAAATGGTTTGCCTTTCTTTACAAATACTGTGCACAATGATGCCTTCTTTTGCAAAACCAATAAATATGAGAACAAATTTTAGACATGTGATTTGTCCAAGGTATTTGAAAAACAGAGAAAAATTGTTCTCCATCTTTCAGAAATCAATTTATTTCCTAACATGATAATGATTAAGTTTGAAGGTATGACTCAATTGTAGAATAGACTGAGTAAAAGAGAAAGTGAGAGACCACCTTAGTGCTGCTTTAAAGAGCTTTTGGTAATTTTTCTGATGTCAGCTTTCCACTTTGGAACTTCACCAAATAGCTGAATTTAAAATATTTCTAATGAACCGATTAATGAGAGGTGGAGAAAATATGTATCTAACACAGTATAAACTTTACCATAAACAATTATGCATATCAAAAAATGCTAACTTTAAAATGGTACCCCCCAAAAGTGAGGAAAAACCTGAATTACAGAAAAGAAATTCAAATTTATTTAATCAAAAACAAGGATAAAAGTTAGCAAATACAAACACACACACACACACACACACACACACACACACACACACACACACCAGCACTATGTAATGACTCCCAAAGAGGAAAAGCAGTGGTTCAAGACCACTCAAGGTGGCTTGTTATTTCAAGAGAAAATAACCCCCCCCACACACACACTCACATACTTTAGCAAACAAACACACACACAAAAGCGCATACACAATCACATGCACACATACACGCAAACAAGAAACCTAGTATTTTTCAGCAATATAATCAATCTATAACAAGCACAAAACTCAGAATTATTTTCCAATCTTCCTTATTTAATAACAAAAATGCCCATGTTGGGTGTAAAAATACATATTTTCAGTGGTTTACTGTTGACTTTTTTTTAATGATATCAGTGTTACTACATGAAACTGCTTCCTGTATTTTACAGCCTTTTATTTACTTTCATGTATCTACCTTCCACCAACCAAAAGAGTTTCAGGTTGTCAGGCAGAGGAGTGCCTTGTTTTCTGTGAAGTTAAATGCGATGATAGTTCTAAACACTGGCCAGAAAAAGTCATATTGCCATTCCAACAGTCAGCAATAGTTACAGTGATGCCTAAATCTCCATTTTTCTGGAAAAAGCTGTGCATGTTGCTGTCAAAGACAAGGCAGTCACTCTTCATCATGGCTATCTCAATTCCCTCCCAAATAGACCCAGGAGTTGCTTCCTAAGTCAATCATTGTCTATGACCATTGAGCTCAAGCCAGTAAGTAAAATTTTCAGCTTGCTGGGCTGTTCCTAGCAGCTGCAGAATTGTGCAGAACTGCTCTTGACCATCGCCATTCTCCTGTTTCTGCAAGACCACCATGAAGTGCAAGCCAAAACAGGACTGCATCATTACCCAGTCAAAAGTACCATAAACATTATTAATGTTCACAGCAAGGAAAAGTGCAGTCTTTCCCTGTAGCGCTGTAAAGGAGTCATGCTGATCCATCAGATGGGGCATCACAGCATCCACAGAGCCTTCCCATTGACAGAGAACACTAGGGAATGGACAGGAATAAGGCCTAAAGTCACAGAGCTCTTCGTGTTCTGCTTTTCCCCCAGGCGGCAGAGTTAGTCCACACCCAGATGAGGCATATTTACATGGAAAGGTAAGTAAATTAGCCACTTTCTCCATGGCCAAGTTGCAAATGGATCCCAATGGGCCCTGGCAAGTTGGACAAGAAGTCAGCTTTCGGTGACAACCGATACAAACAAGATAACCAGGCTGACACTGAAGGATAGGTGGTAAGAGAAAGCAGACCAGACACTAGAAAAGACTCCTCAAGTCACTGCTGGATGGAGTTGTGTCAGGCAGGGCCGGCTCCCTCTGGGGTGGTGAACCCTGAGAGGGACCAGCAGGCTGTGCACTGTCAGGCTGAGGGCTCATTTCTGTGGACCAAGAGGGCTCCTGGAACCTGGTCTTGGCTCAAACGTGCTCAGCCCTCAACTCCCACCCACACGAGCAACGCCACGGTCTTGGCGCCCAGACCCAACAGACACTCTGGGTCGCTGATGCTGCTGGAGAGCATTCCCCTCAAAGGCTGGGCTTCCCCCTAACCAGCTAACCATAGCGGGAGTGGCCGTTTGGTGCATCCTCGAGCCTACCAGGTGCTCGCTCCCGCTAAGTACCACATGTCCTGGCCAAGGCCCAGAGGAGGGGCCACCCACGTGCCAGGATCCTGGCTGCTGTTTTATATAAGAATTATTTATCTAAATTCAGCATGTGTTTTATGTGATTGTCTCCTTAGACTTTTTCCCTCTCTTGGGGCCAATGTGGGTAAATTGTGTTTCACTAGAAAATTATTCATTGCGTCTGTTTTTGAGTAGAATGCTGCAAACTTTACACTTAGGAGACTTGAAATTTTCTTTGTATTGAAGACTATGTCACCTTTGTCATTTTAAATTTTAAGCATTTGTCTTTCTCCCCCTTTGATTAATTTATCCAGTGACTTTTCATGTTTCTGATATCCACCCAAGTAAACCTGCCATTCCTCTTATATATGAGTTTCACTGTAGGTTTTTCTTTCTTTTTTTTTTTTTTAATTCGGGTTAATGTGAGAAGGATATGTAAAATCCGGTTACACTATTTGCATTTGTTAGGTAAAGTGCACGTTGTAGTTGAACCCTTCACCCGGAAAGTGTGCCATATACCCCATTCACCCATAAAGAAAGATGGAGACTTTACTTCTTTTATATTTACCTGGAAGGATCTGGAGAACATCCTCCTAAGTAAAATTTCACTGTAGTTTTATTTTCTAACCCATTTATTTCAACTTCCACCTCTAACTAGTAGTTTTGCCTTCATACTTTTAGATTATGTCATGGTTGTCTGAAGTTAATGTTCAAGTCATTTATTTTTATTTTTAGCAGTGTTAGTAATATTTAAGATGCCTATAATATTTTCTGATCACTGCTGTAGTGGTTTATTTTGATATATTCTGTTTTTATTATCATTATTCTCATGTAATTCCAGAATTTTAATCTGTTCTTGCCTTTTGGGCACAAAATTTAACAGCCTCCATAGTAATATGATTTTTCATAATTCTCCTTCTGACACTTTTGCTCTACAAAATTATATTTTTCCTGCATTACTAGGTATGTAAGTATTAATAACTAACATGTTCCTAGTGAATTTTAGCCATTAGTGTTATAAGTGTGCTTTTTGTTTTTTAATCTGTTTCATTCTCCTAAATAAAATTCTCAATTCTGCCCTCTTAAATATGAAAATAATAAACTTTGAATTGTTTATCATTGTAATATTCTGGTACACGTTTGTTTTTTTAAAATATATTTTATTGTTTGTGATTCATTGAGGCTACAAAGAATCAGGTTACTGATTGCATTTGTTAAGAGGTGTGCCATACACTGTGACCCCATTCCCCCTCCTCCCCTCTACCCAGTCCCTCATCCCTCTACCATACCTCTTGTATTACTTCATCTATTGCCTTCATATTAGAATTGTGTACATTGGATTCTTGTTTCTCCATTCTTGTGATGCTTCACAAAAGAAAGGTGTTCCACCTCCATCAAATGATGCAAAGTCTCCATCTTTTTAATGGCTGAGTAGTATTCCCTGGTACACATATACCACAGCTTGTTAATCCATTCCTGGGTTGGTGGGCATTTAGACTGTTTACATATTTCGGTGATTGTAAATTGAACTGTGATAAATAGTCTAGTGCAAACATCCTTATGAAAGTGGCTCTCAACCTTCCTAATGCCACAATATATTTTCATTGTTACAAAGGGATCATGTCCCACAGGTTGAGAACAACTGCCTTATGATAAAAAGATGTGTTTTCTTCTTACTAGGTAGATGCCTAGTAATCTATTACAGGATCAAATGGGAGGTCTAATTTTAGTTCTTTGAGGACTCTCCATACTTCCTTCCAAAAAGGTTGTAGTATTGTACCCCATGATTGCATTAATGTACATAGCTATGATTTAATAAAAAGAAAGAAAGAAAGAAAGAAAGAAAGAAAGAAAGAAAGAAAGAAAGAAAGAAAGAAAGAAAGACCAAAAAGGTTTTTTTAGGTTACAGTTCCACCAGCAATGTAAAAGTATTCCCTTCTCTTCACATCCATGCCAGCATTTGCAATTTTGAGACTGGGATGTGGGCCATTCTCACTGGGGTTTGGTGTTATCTCAGAGTAGTTTTGATTTGCATTTCTCTGAATGGACAATGATCATTTTTTTATATGTTTTTAGCCATTCATCTGTCTTCTATAGAGAAATTTCTATGCATCTCTGGTGCCCAGTGATATATGGGATTGTTGGGTTTTTTCATGTTGATGAGTTTGAGTTCTCTGCAGATGCAAGCTATCAAACTTTTGTCTGGTTCCTAAAATGCAAATATCCGTTCCCATTCTGAAGATTGTCTATTTGATTTGGTTGTCATTTCCCTAGTTGTAGAGATGCTGTTTAATTTGATTAAGTCCCATTTGTTTATTTTTGTTATTGTTGCATTTGCCACAGAAGTCTTCTTCATAAAATCTTTCCCCAGTCTGATATTCTCAAGTGCTTTCCTAACACTTTCTTCAAGGATTTTTATGCTTTGATGCCTTAGACTTTAATTTTTCCTCCACCTTGAGTCAATTTTTGCAAGTGGTGAGAGGTGTGGGTCCCGTTTAAGTCTTTTATATGTGGTTATCAAGTTCTCCCAACACCATTTATTGAACAGGTGTTCTTCTCCCCAGTGTATGTTCTTGTTTGGTTTAGCAAATATCAGGTAACTGTAAGATGTTAGTTTCACATCATGGTATTCTATTAATTTCCAAATGTCAATGTCTCTATTTTGGTGCCAACACTATGATGTTTTGATCACTATGGCCTTATAGTATATCCAAATGGCTGGTAGAATGACACTGCCAGCTTTGTCTTCATTACTAAGAAGTGCCTTAGATAAACAGGGTTTTTTCCTGGTTCCATACAAAACGAAGAATTCTTTTTTCCAAGTCTTAAAAGTATGACGTTGGTATTTTAACAGGGATGGCATTGAATCTGTGGATTGCTTTGGGAAGTGTAGATATTTTAAAAATGTTGATTCTTCCCAGCCATGAGCATGGTATGTTCTTCCATTTGTTAATATCTTCCACTATTCCCTTTCTTAGGGTTTCCTAATTTTCTTTGTAGAGGTCTCTCACCTCTTTTTGTTAGGTAGATTCCTAGGTATTTCATTTTCTGTGAAACTATGGTGAAGGGGGTTGTGTCCTTAATTAGCCTCCCATCTTGACTGTTATTGGCATATAGAAAGGATACTGACTTGTGGACATTGATTTTACATCCTGAGACATTACAGTATTTTTTGATGACCTCCAGGAGTCTTGTGGTTGAGTCTTTGGGGTTCCCGAAGTATAAGATCATATTGTCAGCAAAGAGGGAGAGTTTGACCTCCTCTGTTCCCATTTGGATTCCCTTTATTTACTTGTCTTTCCTGATTGTATTGGCTAGAACTTCCAGCACTATAGTGAATAGTCATGGTGATAGAGGACAACCTTGTCTGGTTCCAGTTCTAAGTGAAAAAGCTTTCAGTTTTACTCTATTCAGTAAAATATTAGCTGTGAGTTTGTCATAGATAACTTTGATCAGTTTAAGAAATGTGCCAGCTATGCCTATATTGTTCAGTGTTCAAATTAGAAAAGGATGCTGGATTTGATCAAAAGCTTTTTCTGCATCTATAGAGAAGATCATATGGGTTTTGTTTTTGCTTCTGTTGATACGGTGAATAGCGTTTATGGACTTGTGTATGTTAAATCAGCCTTGCATCTCTGGGATGAAACCTACTTAATCATGAGGTATGACTTTTTTGATGAGAAGCTGTAGTCTATTGTCTAGGATTTTATTGAGAATTTTTGTAACTATATTCATTAGTAAAATTGGTATGAAGTTCTCCTTTTTAGTTGGATCTTTTTCTGGTTTTGGCATCAAGGTAATGTTTGCTTTATAAAACATGTTGAGGAAGAGTCCATCCTCCTCAACTTTTTGGAATAATTTCTGAAGTACAGGAATAAGTTTTTTGAAGGTTTGATAGAATTCTGGTGTGAAGCCATCTGCACCAGGACATTTTTTGGTTGGGAGATTTTTTTATTGTTTCTTTGATCTCAGTGCTTGAAATTGGTCTGTTCAGGTGATCTATTTCTTCCTGGTTAAGTCTAGGGGGATGGGGTGATTCCACATATTGATTCATTTCCTTCACATTGTCAAATTTCAGGGTATAGAGTTTCTTGTAGTATTCAGAGATAATTTCTTGTATCTCTGTGGCATTTGTTGTTATTTCTAATTTATGGTTTCTGACTGAGGTTCAGAGATTTTACTTTTCTATTATTAGTTAGTCTGCCAAAGGTTTATCTATTTTATTTATTTTTTTCAAAAAATCACCTCCTTGTTTCATTAATTTTCTGAATGATTCTTTTTTTTCAATTTCATTAACCTCTGATTTAATTGAGGATATTTCTTTTCTTCTTCTGGGTTTAAACTTAGATTGTTGGGGGAGGAGACAAGATGACAAGATGGCGGACTGAAGCCAGCTTTCCACAGAGGCTCCTGTCCAGAAGGAGAGTTAAGGGACAAAAATGTAGTAAGTAACCTGGAGGATTCGAGCTGTACCAAGAGAGAAGGTTGAAGAACGCACATCAACACCGCTGAGGCAAGCTGAGACCACAAGGATGCAAACAAAAGGTACAAAATCCATCACCAAGTGGATGGGAGTCCCCCTTCCTCCACGAGAGCAGCTTAAGAGCCCCACAAACAAACAAAAGGACAGGAATTAAAGGCCCTCCCACTTCACTTCACAGGAGTGACCTTCTAAAAACTGGACCTACCTCCCTTACTAGGGTGCCATGGCGCTCCCTGGCCAAGCATAAAACTGTATAAAACTTTAAATATTTTTGCCTGCAATTCAGCACTCCCCTCCACTCACATGGAGGTCTGGAGGTCTGTCACCCAGGAGTTTAGATTCTTGGGTGATTTATCAAAAGGTGTGGACAGAGCCTGAGTTGCGACTGATTAGCGCTGACTCTGAGGCACGGGAGTGAGGAGCACATGGCTGAGGGGGAATCACGCCATGGCGGCACTTCCCTATGGCACTTCCTTGTGGCACTTACCTGTGGCGGGGTGAACCAGCGCTCTTTGAGCAGCAATATGACCAGGCATAAAACTGAGTGAAAGTGTAGCTTCCCCGTTTGAAGCGCTGAACTCTCAGTGCTCCCTCCCCACTCTCACTTGGGGGTCTGGGGGCCTGTCCCCCAGGAGTTTGAATTCCTGGGTAATTCCTCCAGGGGAACGGACAGTGCCTGAGCTGCAAATGATCAGCGCTGGCACTGAGGCATGTGAGCGAGGAGAGGGCACTCAGCTGAGGGGGAGTCACGTCTCGGCGGCACTTCCCTGCAGCACAGTGCAGCAGCCCTCCTTGGGCAGCAATACAGCCAGGCATAAAACTGAGTGAGCGTTTCCAGTGCTGACCTCCCAACACTCCCTCCCACTCCCACTTGGGGATCTGGGGACCTGCCCACCAAGGAGTCCAAACTGGTGGGTGACCTCTTGTGGGGTGCTCAGTGCCTTAGCTGCACGGTCTCTGGGGTGTGGAAGCAAGGAGATGATGGTTGGCTAGAAGGGAACCACTCCAGAGCGGCAATTCCCAGAGACGCGGAGCGGCAGCAGTGGTGCGGCCAGGCACAAAACGGGACTTGAAGCACTCTCCTTTACCCCACTCTCAGATCTGGAGGCCTGTCCCCCAGGAGTCCGGATTTCTGGGTGATCTCTTGAGGGGTGTGGACAGAGCATAAACTGCGGCTGGTCAGTGAAGGGTCGGCTGGGTGCCCAGACCAGAGTGGCAGTTCCTGGAGGTGGATCAACAGTTGTTTTTATTTATTTATTTTTTAACAGCAAAACAGCTCAGGTCTACATATTCTGAAGCCACACCCACTGTCTCCCTGGACAACCAGAGGAGGCCACCCGTGAATACAGGATTTGCCTGATACTGCTCACAAACCCAGAATGCTTCCAGGTCAGGGCCTACTCAGAGAGGTAATCGAATACAAACCTCCAGCAGCAAAGACATTTGAACTCAGAACAGCCTGTCTTCTCCAGGTGATTTTAGCAGAAACAGAGACAGAATTCCCCAAAGTTGTCCTGTCCTGTTCTGTTCTGTTCTGTTAGCAACATCAATCAGGGGCGGGGCTAAGTCTGAGTGAACCCCCCCACCTTCATCAAGTACCCAAGGATGTCAGGCCTCACCTCCTCCTGCTAAATAGTGGCAGACTGCAGAGGCCTAGCAGATTTCCTTGTGATTCAGCCAGGTGCAAACCCCTGGAGTATCTGTTCACTACAGGCAACTGGGTCACCCATCTGCAGAGATACAAGTGACTTGGTCCGAAGGAGTGGCAAAGAGGGGAAGGAGACATCAACCTTCCCAGACTGATCTATTTCCTTGGAGGCTTCACTTGACTCCACGCAGCACTGGAGTAAGCCATATCAGAGTAGTCTCCAGACCCCTGAGATCCAGTCCCCAGAGACCTCGTGAACTCTCCCACCCAAGACAGGTCCCAATTGAGACAACAGTTTTGAACCTTCTGAACTGAACCAATAGACTGAACACTTTTCAGGAGGTGCCCTGGGTGTGCAGTTGTAGGAAGGTTTGATTTTCCTTTTCTAATTGGTGCCAGAGGTGGGCAGGCAGGGTGACTTCACCGCTGGTTTTTCCCTGCAGCTGAGACATCAACCCAGAGTAAATGTTACACTAGGTTTGAACAGAAACCAGCTGAAAACAAGACAGAACCACAGAGCCCCACAACACCAGACACGGCTCCACTTCCTAAGGCCACAACACTGTATGGGCTTTCGATAAAGCCCCAGGGGAAAAATAAAAGGGAGTAAAATAACCATGGGGTGGAATCAGTGGAAAAACTCTGGTAACATGAATAACCAGAATAGATTAACCCCCCCAAGAAAAAATACGGCAGATGTAATTGAAAATCACATTCATAAACAACTGGCATAGATGTCAGAAATAGAATTCAGAATTTAGATTGAAGACAAGATTAATAAAATGGAATTAGGAATTCGAGGAGAAATTCAAAAGTTGTCTCAAGAATTTAACGAATTCAAAGACAAAACCACCAAAGATTTAAACACACTGAAGCAAGAATTTGCAGCCCTCAAAGATATGAAAAATACAGTAGAATCCCTCAGCAACAGAATGGAGCAAGCAGAGGAAAGGATTTCTGACATTGAAGATAAAGTCTTTGAACGCTCCCAAGCTCTCAAAGAGGAAGAGAAATGGAGAGCAAAAACAGATCATTCTCTCAGAGAGCTCTAAGATAATTCAAAGAAGAACAACATACGAATAATTGGGATTTTAGAAAACCATGAAGTGGCCTTGATGGGCACAGAAGCCCTTCTGCAGGAAATTATGAAAGAAAAATTTCCAGACATGCCTAGAGATTCTGAAATTCAGATAGCAGACAACTTCAGAACCCCAGCATGATTCAACCCCAATAAGTCATCCCCCAGGTATATCATAATTAGTTTCACTACACTTAATATGAAGAAGATTATCAAAGCAGCCAGGCTAAAGAAAACCATTACATAAAAGGCAAGAATATTAGAATGACTGCAGATCTCTC
>CAUYPK010103924.1:0-31540 GCA_963574355.1 Loris lydekkerianus
CCATTGCCTCCCCTGTAGCTGGGATTACAGACGCCCACCACAACGTCTGGCTGTTTTTGATGCTGTTAGTAGAGACGGGGTCTTACTCTGGCTCACTGCTGCTCATACTGGTCTCGAACCTCTGAGCTCAGACAATCCACCTGCCTCGGTCTCCCACAGTGCGGGGACTACAGGCGTGAGCCACCACGCCCGGCCCATTCCCGTAACTCTTGAGATAATTACTATTTGAGGGAATAAAGTTAAGCTTTTAAGAAATATATAAGCCCATTTTTTTAAAATGAAAAATCCAAATTTTAATATAAATTTTAAACCTGATATTACTTTTTTTTTTGAGACTCTGTCACCCTGGCACAGAGTGCGGTGGCATCATAGCTCACAACAACTTCAAACTCTTAGACTCAAGTTATCCTTTTATCTTAGCCTCCTGAACGTCTGTGACTACAGGTGCCCACCACAACCCTGGCTACTAGTTTTTCTATTTTCAATAAACAAGGGGTCTCAATTTGCTCAGGGTGGTCTTGAACTCCTGAGCTCAGGCGAGCCACCGCACTCGTCCTGATGTTACTTCTGGATCCATGTAGATGTTTGATATTCCAGTCACTTTTGTAATTCTAAGGAGTTTGACTCTGTCTTTACTATCTCATATGTTTTTTATAGCAGAACAGAATTAGATTGATTTCAGACAGTACATAGAGTGTGAGCAGTTAACCCAGTGCCACAGCTGCATATCTGTCTTCTGATCCACGCCACTCGGCCGTGGCTGGAGATTTGAGTCAGTGTTTGATTTAAATTTAAAATAAAAACACAACCAGATTGTGTTCTGTGTTTTAGTAAAGGAGATGAGAAGACAAGTTTCTTACTGTTGGGCTCATTTTAATTTGTGATATGTCAAGAATTAGATAAATCTCTGGACTTAGTGTTTGGATGGAGGGATAGCCTTTTGATCTCCTGGGTAGAAGTTATGAGGTGTTCCTATTTTAACTCCGCCATTGACCATTTCATCCTAGCTTAAATTCTGTGATTCTGTGGATGCACTGAAACTTAAGCCCCCTTTGAAAAGTAAATGAATGGATGAACAGCATATGTCATATGCAATATGTAATGTTCAGTGTTGATTCTGTTAGTGATTAAAAATAAGAATTGGTGCCAGGCGTTGTGGTGGGCACCTGTAATCCCAGCTACTTCGGAGGCTGAGGCAAGAGAATCACTTAAGCCCAAGAGTTTGAGGGTGCTGTGAGCTGTGATGCCAGGCACTCTACTGAGGGTGACATAGTGAGACTCTGTTTCAAAAATAATAATAAAAAATAAAAATTGGTTTTCATGTAATTTAGATAGCTTACTATGGAAGATATGCTAGGATGAGTCCAGATCTCAAGTTTATTTTCCTGTGTTTCCTAAACTACAAAAATAGGTAATGGTTATTCCCACAGCAAAGAAGCAGTGATCGGGTACTGGGTATGGACACTGTGGGCCTTGCAAACGGTGGGCATGGGCACTCCTCCTGTCACTCTTCTGTGTAGCTGCTGGTGATCACAGTCTCTGCTTGGGGTCAGCTGTTGCTTGTTTTGATCTGTTAGTGTGTGACATGACACATAAAAGCGACAGTTTTGCCCTGACTCTGGTAGATGACACCACTGGATTAGTAGTGAGTTTTAGAGGTGAGAGTTCACCTGGGACCTCTTCTGTGGACCTGGTTCCCCAGCAGAACTAGCAAGTTTGGCTGAGTCAAAGGGAAGGCAAGAAGCTGGGGTAATAGGAAATGAGGCAGCTGGGACACCAATATAGCAGAATACAAACTCTTTATTTAAGTGAAGAAAAAGAGTAAAGCACAGATAAACAGGCTTTCCAGTGAGTGGGAAAAGGGTGCCCCTTGCAAGTGAGAGTAGACCACATGGAAGGGCGTGCAGCAGTGAGCACTTCCCTCCCCACCTGGAAGGGCAGGGTGTGCAGCAGTGAGCGCTTCCCTCCCCACATGGAAGGGTGTGCAGCAGTGAGCGCTTCCCTCCCCACGTGGAAGGGCAGGGCGTGCAGCAGTGAGCGCTTCCCTCCCCACATGGAAGGGTGTGCAGCAGTGAGAGCTTCCCTCCCCACGTGGAAGGGCAGGGCGTGCAGCAGTGAGCGCTTCCCTCCCCACCTGGAAGGGCGTGCAGCAGTGAGCGCTTCCCTCCCCACCTGGAAGGGCAGGGCTTATAGCAGTGAGCCCTTCCCTCCCCACGTGGAAGGGTGTGCAGAAGTGAGCGCTTTCTTCCTCACCAGGGATGTTTCCTATAAGGGTTCCCACTGGTCACGTGAGGTGCTGCTCCTCATGTCATTGCTTGTGGATTACCTCAGATGTCACATAAATCCAATTTTATTTACTCTGTATCAGTAACTTTTAACTGTTACCTTACTAGTGATGGTATGATGATGGGTGTTAGTCTCCTAATACCTTTGGCAATAACGGTGTGCGTCATTGTGGGGTCCTTACCTTTGTTTTGTGGGAGGATCATTCACGGGTTAGAGGTCAGGTGTTAGAGGTTAGCAGTTACCTTTTGCAGGAACAGCACTTGCTTGGTTAACTAGGTCACACCCACCCCAACCCCCTTGTTTCACTTCAGGGTCCTTCCCAACTTGCTTGTGCAGAAGGCCATGATTCTCTCCCACCTCCCTGTAGCCCCTTGAACCTCCTTCCATCCCTAAACAGTGAGGATATAAAGGAGTGATGATGATCACCTGTGGTCTCAGGTAAAAACTTCAGGTATATTATTATTAGTGCTTTTTCAGATTCCTTAGTGAAATTTCTCATTCACTAGGTGTAGAAAACACCTAGGAGAGGATTTTGAAAATATTTCCTGTTAGGAAGTGGCCATACACAGATAGACTTTTAGCAGTGTCATTGCCCTGTCGTGTTTCTCGGGATATATCAGGTTGCAGAAAGCTGACACAAACCACTGAGAAAATTTAACTTTATGAATTTTGATAAAGATTGATTGTTTTATTTTGTGTATTAGTTGCTTGCCTAGTGTTTATGTAGACTAGAAATAGATAAATACAGTTATTTTGCACAATTTTTTACTGTCTAGTACTATGTACTAATTTGACCATTCTTTTTACAGTTTATTACAGGATTGACAGATATTTTCAGAGATGTTCTTCTTCACAGCATTTTAATTTAAAATACTTAGTTCTTTATAAAAAGAGGCAGGCAGTGGCTCTCTCCTATAATCTCAATGCATTGATAGGCTGAGGCAGGAGGATTGCTTGAGCCCAGAAGCTTCAGGCTATATTGAGCTATATGGAGCTGCACTCCAGCTTGGATGACAGACTGAGACCCTGTCTCAAAATCAAGTGGCTGTCTGGATAAAACTTCCTAGTATCTTAGAGAGAAACATTAAGATTTTTCGGCTCTGATTTTCAGGGTCCATGAATACTAAACCCAAGTCTCAAGAAGATTGGAGAAGGACAGGTTGGGGCAGGGAACCTTGAGGAGAGACAGATAGTTTGGGAAGTGGACAGGGTGGGGAAGGTGGGAAAGCACACATTTGACTTGGTCCCAACTTACATGCAAGTCATCTTCTGGTGCACAGTGGGAGCAAGCAGGCCTTGCACGTGGTGAGCAGGGAGGTGACAGGTACAGGATACTCAGTGTCTATGATTTTGAATTTTTTTTTTTTTTTTTTTTTGAGACATAGTTTCACTCTGTCACCCTCAGTAGAGTGCTGTAGCGTCACAGCTCACAGGAACCTCAAACTCTTGGGCCTAAGAAATTCTCTTGCCTCAGCCTCCCAAATAGCTTGGATGGCAGGTGCCTGCCACAATGCCCAGACTTTTTTTTTTTTTTTTTTTTTTAAGAGATGGGATCTCTCTCTAGCTCACTCTGGTCTCGAGCTCATGAGCTCAGGCAATCTACCCGCCTTGGCCTCTCATGTGCTAGGATTATAGGTGTGAGCCACTGTGCCTGGCCATGGTTTTGAATTTTTTAGGTGTTTTGGTTTTTTTTTGTAAGTGTTAAGGTCTCTCTCTGTTACCTAGGCTAGAGGGCAGTGACACAGTCATAGCTCTCTGCAGCCTCAAACTCCCAGCCTCAAGCAATCCTCCTGCCTCAGCTTCCCAAAGTGCTAGGTTTATAGATTTAAGCCAAAAGCTTTTTCTCTGGAAGTTTTATCTGATGTCATTATTTAATGCAGTCCTTAACACTATTTTTCTTTTCTTTTTTTTTTTTTTTTGCAGTTTAGGGCCGGGGCTGGGTTTGAACCTGCCACCTTGGGCATATGGGGCCGGCGCCCTACTCCTTTGAGCCACAGGCACCACCCCTTAACACTATTTTTCATTATGATTCTATGATATGAATAACTTTGCTGAGTTGTTTTCTTTAAGACCCTGCTTCAACCTCTTGGGCATGAGCAGCATTTTATGGGCAGTTTTGACTTTCTGCAAACCTATTTTCCCATTTGTGAAGACTTTAAAACTAATTCATATGCAGACAAAACAAAGTGAAGCATTTAAAATACTCAAACATTTTCCCAGACTGAATTCTTTGAATGCTGGCCATGCCTGTTTAAGTAAACCTGTAGTGTGCAGTGTGCTTTCAAGAAGAGGGAGGTTTCTTGGAAAAAGTGTCTCTTATGTAATAACTGATGAAGAATAGGTCCCATATGTTTTCTTAGAACTCTTTGTCTCTATAGTTCTAGTTTTGTGGTTTTGCCTTATCTATTGTTAGTTTTTGAGATTATATTGATTTTAGACAAGGAAGCAAAGCCACCTGCTTAGGTTTTTTGTTTTTGTTTTTGTTTTTTGCAGTTTTTGGTTTGAACCTGCCACCTCCGGCATATGGGACTGGCGCCCTACTCCTTTGAGCCACAGGTGCCACTCCCTGCTTAGGTTTTTTGTGTTTTTTTGGTTTTTTTTTTCAATTTGTAGGCTTATGTTGAACTCACAGTGTGAAGTAGGAAGGTACTGTGAGCTTTGTTTTTGCAGTTTTGGGCCGGGGCTGGGTTTGAACCCCCCACCTCCGTCCTATGGGGCTGACGCCCTACCCCTTTGAGCCACAGGCGCCGCCCTAAGGTAGATGTTTTTAGATGATCAGTGAGTAGGAGACCAGGTCACTCAGGTGAGTTGGGTGGCTGGTGGGCATGGGGGCGGGAATGGGCAGGGTCACACCCCCCATTCCTGCTGGCTGGGGTCTGCCCCAGGGTATGCCTGAACTGCTGTCCAGACCTCTAGATGCCTTCCTTGGCCCTATGGTGGTGGTCTGAGGCAGTGTAGATTCTTCCCTGCAGGCAGCTGTTGTTTCAGGTAAGGACTTTATGTTGCTATTGTTTTGTTTTGTTTTCTTAATGGTACTTGAAGAACTATTCAATTATTCTTCTAAGAATGAGGAAGAATATGAGTAAAGGAACTTGATTTGCAAGTTTACTATTTGGTGTTTAGTGACATTTGGTTTCTAAAATAATTATTTAAATCATTTATCTTTTGAATTTTACTTAAAATTATTAAATCAGTGTCTTAGCTACTATGGAATTGGACATGACACTTTCTTCCTGCTTTTCCCCCGATATTACTTATCTAAACTTATTCCAGTTTCTTATTTTATTTTTTAAATTTATTTTGAGACAGAATCTACCCAGTCCAATCTCAAATTCTTGGGCTCAAGTAATTCTCCTGCCTTAGCCTCCAGAGTAGCTGGGACTACAGGCACCTGCCATGATCCCCAGCTCATTTTTCTATTTTTAATAGAGACACGGTTGCATTCCTGCTTCAAAGGGAAATCCTGAGCTCAAGCAATCCTTCCACCTTAGCCTCCCTCCTGAGTACTAGGATTATGGGTGTGAGCCATCTCACCTCTCCTAGTATTTTATTTTAAAAAAGGAATGAGTCGGGCGTGGTAAGTTTTGTTAGGAGTTCTATACTAGTCTGGGCAAAATAGTGAGACTCCATTTCTACCAAAAAAAAATTTTTTTTTTAATTAGCCAGATGCAGTGGCATGCATCTCTAGCTACTAGGGAGGCTAAGTGAACTGTGACCGCATCACTGCACTGCAGCCTGCAGTCCACCGGACTAGTTGAGACTACGCATTTCAATGGTACCAATGCTGACAGAGTTTCAAAATTACTCTCCCGTCTTCCCTGTGAAGTGTATGCTGTTACTTTTCTGTAGTTTCAGATGCTTATATGTGTGCTTAGGACATGGAATTTATGAAAGATAAAATACTATACAAGTGCTAATTGTTATTGGTCTTCAGTGAGAGTGTTGTTTGAAGATACACTAATTTTATTTACTTTTAAATGTTATTCCAAATTACTATTTTTAATGTTTGGAAATGGAATATGATTTAATTGGAAAGAAAATTTTGACCATTTATAAATTCGTTTCATCCTTTAACTTAGCAAGGTGTAATGGATGGACTTTAGAGCCCTCT
This sequence comes from Loris lydekkerianus, assembly GCA_963574355.1. Taxonomy (NCBI): domain Eukaryota; kingdom Metazoa; phylum Chordata; class Mammalia; order Primates; family Lorisidae; genus Loris; species Loris lydekkerianus. The sequence continues at coordinate 6,398 of CAUYPK010103924.1, forward strand.
GGGTTTGGATCTCTTTATTCTTATTCCCCATGTCTGCTCCTTGCCTTTTAGATGGAGCTATTATTGTTCAAAGCATTGCTGGGATGTTTAAACAGATATGAAGAATTCCTGGTGTATAGTTAAAGTGTTCTGTCTTTGTATATTTGGCTTACTTTTTCTAAACAAAAGAATTTTGGTAGTATCAACAGCATGTTAGAATGTAAAATATGTCTTTGTTCTTTTAAAAGATAACATTAAAAAGGTTTTTTTTCCTGGGGTAGTATCAACTATAATAGAAACTTGAATAATCATGCAATGATTTTTTTTTAGTTCACAGAGGTAACAAATAATAAATGTAAGTACTTGCTTTATAACTGGAACTGAAATGAAGTTTGAGAGTTTAAGTTGAAAGATAACACTTGAACCCAAATAATAATTGTTCATGTATTACTGTGTGATATTATTTGGGAACATGTTTTCCATTATCCCTATGTATCCCAGTCTTTCTCTGCAAAATTTTTGCTACCTTAAATTCTGTTTTATGCATATATTTATGAATAAAGATTAATGAGTAATAGATTTTTTTAATCTTTTAGGCACTTTTTATCCCCCCCCCCAAAAAATTGTCGTTAATATATAAACATCTCATTCTCTCAAAAAATTCTACAACTATACAGCTGTTTGCTCCATTATTTGCATAGGAAATGACCACACTACAAAAATAAGAGGGAAAAAGAAGCAAAACAGCAACTGATTTATGCTTTTCATGTAGGTATGTTTCCACATATAAACATTTTGAAGCCTCTTACAAAATTATTTGCACCATTTGTCATTTATTTACAGGTTGAGAGCAACTTCTCTAATAAAACTATAATTTATCAAGTTATGAAAATTGTTTTCTAAAAAAACTTACTATATTACCACAAAATAAATAAAAGATAAACAATATAATGTACATGGCTTTACTCAAGCAGATCTTGTCTCTTGACAGTCACATCTCAGTGTGGGGAAGGTGGGGGTGGAGGGGTGTGTGTGCAGTGTTTTCACTGAGGCACCTTCATTTTAAAGTGACAGTGTTTAGTAAACAAATGGGTTGGCAGGCACTGGGAGGAGGACGGATTATATGTCAAGGCTATGTTAACCATTGTGATGAAAATGTGTCAAACGGTCTATGAAGCTAGTGTATGATGCCCCATGATCATATCAAGGTACACAGCTAAGATTTAATAAGTAAATAAATAAATAAATAAATGAAGATGCGTAATCTAGACCAATGAAAAAAAATACATATATTATCTTCATTTCACAGGTGCAAAAACTGGAACGCGAAATATTTAAGAAACTTTCCCAAAGCTGGTAAGCAAGGAAGTAGAGAAAGAGTAATCTTATGCAATTATATGATCTCATTACTAAATACCAAATACCATGACCATTTATCAGCTGCTTAAGCTTTCACATACATGATTTCATTTAACAGATCTGAGGCAAATGTACTTACTCCCTTTTTATAAATGAAACTCAAAATAACTATGAAATAGTTGTTAGCATGTGAGTCAGAAATACGCAGCATGTTCTTCTGTAACCTACATTTCTATAATACAAAGTAGTTCATATAAGACTGGAAAATAAAGAAACAATGTTAAATTAACACAGAAGTCATGTTAGATCATGTACTACTGCTAACATTATAATATTTTGCCCCAAATGTAGCAAGCTAGGAGAGAATATGGTATGTACATGATGCTCAAGGTCCCACTTTTTTCCTCCTAGTCTGGCTAGACCTCAAGCTCTGTCTCTGATGTGGGTATGGTACAATTCTACCCAGTCTTTATTTTTCCCTATCTCTGAAACTTACCAGGCTCCACACTTCCTTACCCATGCCTGCATTGCTTCCACTAAGGTTCCTTTTTTTTTAGGTAAAGTCCAGATCTACTATAGTATTTTTTATCTATTAGGAATTTAACAATTTACTGTGCTAGAATTTGTATTATGATTGCAATTGGTTTTTAATTTGTGACAAAGTTGCATAAGTCTTGAGTGTTCTGTTTCTCACCATGTTTTTCTACAATCTCTGTAATTTCCAATCTGTGATTTTGTAGAATGCAGGCCTTTTCAAGAATGGTTATATCACATCATTGCAGAAATGCCTATATATATTAATAATAAAATGTTTGAGTTGTTGGATCACTATTTTCTTTTGTATATATGTCATATTCCTTCTTTAAAAAAAAAAAAAAAAGTAAATTTATTTCAGGTTAATGTGAGGGTACAAACAACCAGGTCAAAATATTTGATTTTGTTACATAGAGTCCCTTTGTGGTGTGCCAAACACCCCCACCCCATGCCTATTCAGTGAGAGCACCTCAACCCTCTCCCCCTCCCCTCCCTCATCATATTCTCTTTTTTAAATATTAGTTAACATTGCCTTGGGCCCCATAGCACAGTGGTTACAGCACTGGCCATATGCACTGAGGCTAGTGGGTTTGAACCCAGCCCGGGCCAGCTAAAAAACAATGACAACTGCAACAAAAATATAGCCAGGTATTGTGGCGGGCACCTGTAGTCCCAGCTGCTTGGGAGGCTAAGGCAAGAGAATCACTTGAGCCCAGGAGTTGGAGGTTGCTGTGAGCTGTGACACCACAGCACTCTGCTAAGGGCAGCAGAGTGAGACTCTGTCTCAAAACAAACCAAAAATATATATATTAGTTAACATTTATTGTTAACACTTAGTAGGGACCAGACATTCGGCTAAATATTTTAAGTATATTAAATTTTATAATGTCTCTAAAAAGTTAGAAACAATCATTTTAGCAATTTTCAATCTTAGGAAATTTATATTCAGTAAAATTAAGCAAGTTACTAGTATGTGGTGGGACAGGGTTTTGAACTTTGTGACTCTGTAGCTGGCACTCTAAACCACTATTCCCTCCCTACTCTAACATGTGAATGAACACATTAGCAGCTCTGACTTCTTCCTGTTCCACACTCACTTCTCTCTCTAGTGTATTTGGATCCCATTTCTGTTGCCTCATTTCCATTGTCTAATCAAGTCATTTTTTGAGTCTCTACTAGCCCCATTAAATTGATGCTGCTGGGCTTCTTGCTTTATTCTTTTCTTTTTTTAATTTTTATTTCACACATTTTGATTATGTTGTTTGCTTTTGTATATTTTAAGTCAAAGCTATAAGTGTGCCCTCCACTCAGAAAGTTTGCAATATACTCATTGGGTGGGATATATGTCATAGTCTCATCAACAACAGTACTGGGTAAATTTTGTGGGTGAGTTTTTACTGGTCAGAGTTAACTACAAGGCTGATGTTTTCAGGTTTTTTAATTAGGCCAGAAGATGGAACAAAATAAAATACTGGGGAGAAACCATTCCCAAATCCTTTCCTATATCAGACCTAATTCTGCCTTTGTGAGGTCTCATTCCCTCAAAGAAAGGGGTAGTGATTTGATTAGTCTAGGGTCCAGAATATTGATTAAGCTGAAGTTGCTCTGGGTGGGGTTGCTGAATCTTAAGGGACTGCACTCACTTAACTGTGAGTCCTCCTCTTGAAGCAGAAAAACAAGAAATCTTGTCAGGGTCCAAAAGGAGCCATATAGCTTCTTTTTTCTCTTCCTTCTTCACACATGCAGCTGGAGAAGGAAGTAAAATCCCACCTGCTCTGCAGATCTGATCACATCAATCCCTCAAAATCTCTTCAATTTTATTCTTCCATGTACCCAACCAGAAAGTAACAAAAATTCCAAAATTTTGATTCTTGAAGAGATTAGAGAACCTGTTTAGATCCCAGGCCCATGCAATACGCTCCAACCCAGCCTTTTCCTGAGAACCCTACCTGGGCATATCAGCCCCTTGTGAGCATGTGCTGTCCTAAGGAACAGGGAGTGAGCAGGGTTTCACAGAGCAGGATTTGGACATGAGTTTCTGGTCATACTGGTAACATATACCACCAAAATCTGAGCCACAACAACAAATGTAAGTCTTGAGTCTCGCCAGGCTTAAAATTTGGGTATATATATTATTGGTCCTCCTGCTAGGTTACCAAAGCACACGATCGAGTTTTTAAAGTCATAGCCTCTACCACAGGCTCCCTAGAAGCAGCAATGTTTGTCTCCTTAACTACCTATGTGAAGGCTAAAGCTTTATCCAACATGCTTTTTCAACCCTGGGGAAAATGTTTAAGAAATGAACAACTAATCATCCAAACAGTTCAGATGATGTTATGATCTTCATTCTTTCCTTGTAGAGACACTACAAGGAATCCACTGGGTATTCACTATTTGAACTTACATGTTGGGGGAAGGTTAAGAAGCCCCTTAATTCCAATTAAATAATCTATAACTCCAAGTAGAAGTCAACAGTGGAAGAAAATGCATTATGTATAAGGAAGACACTTAATGAAAGGAGTCCTCTAGAGGAAAAAAAATAATAATAAAACAAGTCAAGGACCACAGACACTGAAAAGTTCTATATTGTAAAACACCCATATTCTATTTGCCTGGCCAGTTTCTTCCCCAAAGGTACCCTTTCCCTCCTCTGTGTAGACCCGAGGAGCTGTCAGCCACAGGGCACTCCCTCTTCCTGCTCCCCTACCTCCAAAAGCATGGGCTTGAAACCAACCTGATCAATAAGAATTCTCACCTCCACCCTCAGCAGTGATTTGTTCAGAGACAGCCATATGACTCAATCAAATCAAGTAGATTCTTTACCAGGACTCTTCTGGTAGAATTAGTTTGAAAGAATGCTTCTTACTTTTGGGGTCATAATTCTGCTAGGAATAAGGTTGTAACCTCTAGTGCCCATCTTCCTTGTCTGAGAGGAGAAAAGCTAGCCTATCATGAGAAACAAAAGAATGAAATCAAGACAGAAAAGGAGTAAATCTAAGAAATTGCATCAGAGAAGTTCTGTTGACAGCTATTAGTCACCTGGATCCAAGTGAACCCAAATCCAGAGCTACTCCTGGACCAATAAATTCCCGTACCTACTAAGGGATTGTGGCTCCCCACCCCTACTCCCACCAAATAGAAAGGCATATTGACTAATACAAAGGCCTTTTTGCTACTGTGAAAAGATAAGCTTATCAGAACAAGAAAGATCCCAGATCCAGGAATTTTCTGTATAAAATGTCCTATAGAAATAGCAATCAAACACCATTTGCAGCTATTCAATGTAATTCACCTAAATAGCTTACTTTCATATATTAACCTTCACTAATAGGTTCAAGGACAAGCTTTAGAACTGCCTAAAATTAAAGGAAAAAATCAAAAAGGACTCCCGAGGATCCCCCAGTGTTCTTCTGGAGGGAAATTGCAAAGGTCAGGTGTTCCAGAAAGTCTCTTCTACAATTTGTTAGACACCACCCTTTACTCAGCATTGTCCCCATTTTACAAATTAGGAAACCAAGACTCACAAGATGAGTGACCTGCCCAAAGATACATAACTGGTGCATGCCAGAATCAAATTCCATGTTCTTTCCAATTCAGGAAGCTAGCATACCCATCACCACTACCATTTGTTAGAAGAGATAATAAGCATCATGATGACTATAGAGAGAAAGCTTCAATTCAGTTCAACGATGTTTATCAGGTTTTTCAACTGCTATAAGGAAAGACATGTGTATTAAATATGTAATAGTCTGTTTCATGTATAGTAATGTAATAGTCTGTGAGAGGACCTAATTGGTCCATTCTGACTCCCATGGTCATCTCTGAACAAATCACTGCTGGAGGTTGGGATGTGAGAGGGGATTTTGACTGATCGGACTAGATTTGCTATATTGTAGGGGAAATAGACCAGTGCACAAACTATTGCACTTCAAGTATGAATGAGATTACAATGGAAAATCACAAAATCACATGGAACCCTGAAGAGGAAAAGACAGATTACAACTGGGTGTAGCAAAGGAATACTTAATGGAGGAAGAATTAACCTTAGCATAACCATGAGTGGAATTTCAATAAGTGGGAAGGGTGAGATCGGGAAGCCTCCTCCTCTGACTAAAACATATGAAGTTGGTTAGGTGTGCTCTGGCACCTTTTGGATGGTACAGGGAACTGAAGGAGATAAAATAATGTATTGTTTGGAATAAACCAGTTTGTATATAGTATCAACCCCAAAGTCTTAGCAGCTTAAAAGAGTCATACATGTCTTGCTCAACTACACGTTCATCACAGTTAGCCAGGGACTCTACTTCCGGGATGCAGGCTAATGAAGTACCTCTACCAAAAGTGTTGCTGGTCACCATGATAGAGGGTAAGAGATCTCTGGAGGTCTCACATCATCCCTAAATGCTCCAACTTTGAAGCAATCTCTAATGCTTTCACTTACAACTCATTGTCCAGCACTAATCCAAGGCTTCCTACAGTCACAAGGGCCCAACAAATGCAATCCTACCAGGTTTGCAGAAAGTAGAGAGCCAGAGCTATTTGGTGAACATCAATAATTACTGCTGCATCTGGTATAGACATTTGTCCATGATAGGTTTCAAGTGAGGCAAGGGTACAAGAAGATGATAACCAAACAGAGCGTCTAGAAATCAAACAAGCACACATGATAACATTCACTAAATACCTACTATGTATTAAGCATTGTGCTAAGTACTAGAGATAGAGAAATGAATAATATAATATCTCTGTCTTTAAGAAAGCTCACAGTCTCATAGCAATGAATAGTCCTTAAATATATTAAATTGCCCCCCAAAATTTGTATGTTAAAGCCCTAACCCCCAATATGATTGCATTTGGAGATAGAAGTTTAAGAAAGCATTTAAGGTTAAATTAAATCTTAAGTGTGGGGCTCTAATGCTTCTAGGCTTGTGTCCATATAAGAAAAGGAAGAAGATGGGTATAATGGCTGACACCGTAATCCTGGCACTGTAGGATGCCAAAGCAGGAGGACTGTTCATGGCTAGGAGTTCAAGACCAGTCTGAACAAGAGTGAGATGACCCTCCCCCCACCATGATCTCTACAAAAAATAGAAAAAAACATAGCTGAGCATGGTGGTGTAACACTGTAGTCCCAGCTTCTTGGGAAGCTGAGGCAGGAGGATCACTTGAGCCCAGGAGTTTGGAGTTATAATGAAATATGATGACACCTTTGCACCCTAGCCACCAGAGTGTTTCTCTCTCTCTCTCTCTCTCTCTCTCTCATCTCTCTCTTTCTCTCTCCTTCTCTCTCTTTCATTTCTCTATCCTTCTCTATCTCCCCCCCCCCCGAACCACACACAGAGATATGGCCATGTGAGAACACACCAAGAAGGCAGACATCTGACAAGCAAGGAGAAGGGCCTCACTAGAAACCAATGCTGGCACCTTGCTCTTGGACTACTGGCCTCCAGGATTGTGAGAAAGCAGATTTCTGTTGTTTAAGTCTGTGGTATTCTGTTAAAGCAGCCCAAGCAAACTGATACAGTGCCTAAGCAGATAATTATAATATGATGTGGCTAGTGCAATGATAGGCATATACCCACGAACACACAGGGGAGAGGATAGGGCCCCCAGCAGTGGTTAGCTTCATAAGGATATTTCACTACAACCACGTCATGCTAATCCTGTGTCCTGAGGCAGAACCCAGGGACAGGGTACTGACTCTACTCAGAGGCAAAGATTCAGGGGTGTTGGACATCTTCAAGACCTGGTTTCTCAGAAGGCCCTGGGAAAGCCCCAAATAGGAAGATTTTTAGAAAGATACCCCAAAATTTACGCACTAAAGGATGAGCATAGAAGAGAATGTGCCACAGCCAACACTATCACCTCTTAACAGCAAAACCCCAAAAAGCAATAATTTCTGGATAAAACCAATATACTCAACTAGCACAACACAGTCAGAAAGCATTCCTAATTTGTCTTTCTGTATTCCTTTAAAATTTACTCAGTGCAGTAAGTGTTCTCTCCTTATATAAAAGTCAGGTTGCTCTCATGACTTTTCTAATGACTTATAGGAGAAAAAACCTACCAGCATAGTTTCAAAAGGGCAATTAGAATGTCCAGTCCTTATAAAGCTTCTGACTTCATTCCAAGTTCCAGCTACTCACCCTCTACCTGCAATGGCTTACTAGGTAGGTGACTTCCATCTTTATTGCTCACTTTCTCTGTCACTCCCCACTGATGTTTCTGGCACTCCAGGACTGAGGGGGAGAAAAGAGTGAGGGAGCAGGAAAGCTTTTGCCTGACTGGTAATAGCCTATGCTCAATAGTTAATTACCTGATGGCACTATACCACTACTCTGATTCTCTTGTGAAGAGCACCTTCACAAGTTATTCAGAGAGTCCCATTACTACTGATTTCTCAACTGCAGTTTCCTTGACACAGACATATACATCTTTAGCCCTGTTGCTCACTTTCCTTTGTCCACAGCCCTGAGGCAGTCTCTCTCTAGTTTCTTTCAATTGGGTCCCAATGACCCTCCAGAAGCTCCTGCTGGTTGGGACTCAGCTCTCTCATATGCATACAGGGGAAATACACCCTGTCCCCTGGCACAGTGTGATCCCAGCACAGACACTACCCCTCTGAGTCATCCACCGGCAGGTAGCAGCCCATCTCTAAATCTTTTAAGACTTACCCGGTGTGAATCAAAGGAGTCAAAGACCAAGACACTGTCTTCTCCCTTCTACAGGAATCATGCCAGCTCTCTGAGTAGTCTTGGTAAAGTTCCCCTCACTGGGCTTCAGGTGAGGTCAGACACAACTCATTCCTCCTGTGGTGAGAATGGTGCTATTCACCATGAAGCTCTTGCCAAAGAAATTCTCTTCACACATTTTTTAATCTCCAAATCAGAACTGTTTTTACCTCTAATTATGAATGCATGTTTAAGAAACACAAAACTAGTTTTTTAAATATTTTCTCTGAATGTTTGCATTATGGTTTGGTCCCTTGTGTTATCTTCACCCATTGTATTTGGGTCTCAGCTAAAAGTTAAACTTTAATATTTTTTATTCCATCTTAATGTGAGGGTACAAACAACCAGATAACACTATTTGAATTTGTTAAATAGAGTCCCTTTTGTAGTTGGGTCCCCCACCCAAAAGGTGCACCATATACCCCTACACTGTGCCCATTAAGTGGGAGCAGACCAATCTCCTCCTCCTGCCCTCTCCTCCCTTCCTTATTCCCCCTCCCCACAAACGTGAATTGAATTAAGTTTTTCTCCTCTGTGGGCATGAATTAGATCATCTACTGGCTTCATATTAGTATTGAGTATTAGTATTGGATATTGGCTTTTCCATTCTTGTGATACTTTACTAAGAGGAATGTGTTTCAATTCCATCCAGGTTAATGCAAAATATGTAAAGTCACCATCATTTTATGATTGAATAGTATTCTATGGCATACATATACCACAGTTTGTTAATCCATTCCTGAGTTGATGGGCATTTAGGTTGTTTCCACATTTTGGTGATTGTAAATCGCGCTGCAATAAACAATCTATTGCAAATGTCTCTATGATAAAATGATTTTTTTCTTCTGGGTAGATGCCTAGTGGTGGGATTGTGGGGTCAAATGGGAGGTCTAATTTGAGTTCTTTGAGGATTTTAATATTAAATATTCAATTACTCTGACCACGGTGGTCAGAATTACCTACATCCCTGAAGAGCACTGCCCAGAAAGCCAGGATTTCAAACAAGTCACCATGGAAAGCTTGGTCCTATGGAACCAAATCCAAGTTTACTAGCAAACTAACACCACAGAAGTTCTTCTCTTCTGTGGAATACGGGCTGTGAGGTGGCAGGGCCCCCACAACCTGGAGAGATGTTCAGGAAATAACCTCCAGCTGCTTCTCTTCCTTTAACAACAAACATTCTTTTCTCCTGTGACAGAAGTTACGTAGCCCATGTGTACTTTCCTTATTATCAGCAAGCACACACCTTTTCCTCCTTAAAGTTAATCTCTCTCTAGAATTCCAAGGGGATCTGTCTTTCCCACGGGATGTGCTTACCCCTTCCTACATTACAAATGAGTCCCAAGCTAGTCATTCATTTATCTGTGGGATAAAATGACCCCATAACTACCTGTTAGATTACTTCCTGCCTTTCTCTTGAAAAGGCTCCCCTTCCTGAACTAGTTTTGGAAACATCTGGCCTTAGGAGGACCATCAGGCCATGTTTTGTGTGCTAAAATGCTTAGCTAATATATTAGCACACATATTATAGCTCAGACTGTATTACCCTGGAAGTTCAAAGTACAGAAAAAATAACTTGTAAAGTAGAAAGCCTGAGGGAAAGTAAAAATCATTATATTTCCCCATTGTAAAACAAAAACAAAAACTCTTAGGTCTTCCACTTCTTCATCATTATAGCAATGTCTTTATTCATTTGAAAATTGAAGATTTCCTAAGTTTCACTAAAATTTAGAGACAAGGGGTGTTAACTTACTCATTTTTTAAAAAAAGAAATGCAAGTAATTGTGGAAATAGAAACTTTTTGCCAATTTTGGTGCCAACGTGATATTTTTGCCATCACTAAGTGCTCTTCAGGGATGTAGGCAATTCATGACATCTACAGCTATGCTTCACTTAACAGTGAAGATACATAGTATATTCTGAGAAGTGTGTCATTAGGCAATTTCATTATTGTGGGAACATCACAGAGTTTACTTACACAAACCTAGGTGGTACAATCACCTAGGCTATATAGTATAGCCTTTCACTCCTAGGCTACAAACCTGGAGAGGTGGTTACTGTACCAAATACTGTGAGCAATTGTTTAACATAGTGTCATCTATATCTAAACACAGAAAAGATGTAGTAAAAATAGGATATAAAAACAAAAAATGGTATACATACATAGAGCATTTACCATGAATGGAGCCTGCAAGGCCAGAAGTTGCTCTGGGAGAGTCAGTAAGTGATGAGTCAATATGAAGGGCTAGGACATCACTGTAACTGCTGTAGACTCCATAAACCGTGTTCACTTAGGCTACCTAAATTTATTTTTAATTTTCTTTCTTCATTAATAAATTAAGCTTAGCTTACTATAACTTTTTTACTTTTTAAACTTTTAACTTTTTTAACTTGTAACAACACAGTTTAAAACACAAACCCATTGTGCAGTTGCACAAAAATATTTTCTTTATTGCCCAACTATACCACAAGACTATGGGGAAAGGACCAAGGAAGGGGAAGGGAGGGGAGAGGTTTTGGTGGAGGGAGGGTAATGGGTCAGGCCACATCTATGGTGCATATTTTTATCTACAATAAATCTATTGTTTATTTATATCCTTATCCTATAAGCTTTTGTCTATTTTTAGTTTTTGAATTTATTTTACTATTTCAGCTTTTTTGTTAAAAACTAAGACACACACACATTAGCCTAGGCCTACACAGAGTCAGGATCAAAAATATCACTGTCTTCCACCTCCACATCTTATCCCAGTAGAAGGTCTTTGGAGCAATAACATACACCTTCTGGAATATCCAGTGAAGGATCTGCCTTAGGCTGTTTTTACAATTAACTTTTTTTATAAGTGGAAATAATGTACTCTAAAATAAGAAGGTGAAGTGTAGTATAGTAAATACACAAACCAGTAACATAGTCATTTATTATCATTATCACAAATTATGTACTTTACTAATTGGATGTGGCTAAATTTTTATATGACTGCAACAGAGTAGGTTTGTCTACCCCAGCATCACCACAAACATGTGCAGCATGTGTTGCCCTCAACATGACAATAGCTATGACATCTCTAGGCAATAGGAGTTTCACAGCTCCCCCTATGGAACCAACTGTCCTGTATTCAGTTGATCTGGTCAATCAACCCTTGACCATTACACAGCACATGAATATAGTGAGATAAGAACAAAAACATTAGAAGCCTAAATAACACTCAGTGCTGGAAGGAGGTAGAGCAGGGTCAGTTCTGCCTGGCTATGGGTAGTGAGGGAACATGCACCACCAGCCCCAGAGGCAGCAGCTGCCTCCTTTGCCTGTGGAGCCCAGTCCTGTGTGGAGTTGGTTGTACGAATGTAAAGAACAGCCTACAATATGGGTTAACACAATAACTCACTCACCCAACTAATTATATATTGTTTGAAAATTAAGAGTTATAAGGTCAGGGGCAAAACTGAGATTTACCCATCAGCAGAAACTCTGTGTGTCTCTCTTGTGTTAGAAGTAAACAGCATCAGCAAGGAAAACACAAAAGGGATAGTCTTTGAAGGCCATATTGAAGAGCAGAAAGAAAATGAGGTAAAGCAGCTCTATAAGCAAGCTCATTAATGTAATGCATTTATAGGAGTACAAAAGGAAAATAGGAGTATAGGGCTGGAGAATTTTCACTCCAACCCCCTCCAAACAGAAGGCCTGGTCAGGGAATTGAGCACATCTCGAAGCTCTGAGCCCTGAAGAAAGCTGAGTGACCATCTGGGCCTCAGATATCCATCACTACTCCAGAAAACAGAATTAACCCAGATAAGCCAACACAAATCTGGGCAGGGTATCTCAGCCTTTCTCTATCATCAGTCTCCTAACCCTGGCCATTTTAGGCAATTTTTTCTAACTACTCCCCCACTGGATTTTAAAACCACAGATATACTGCATGTGTGACAATTAAGTTCACAAACTCATCCTTGAAAAAGTGCTACACACCTCATTCCTGAATATGACTACAGTCAGCTTCAAAGTACTGCCCGTGGAAAGCTATGCACCAATGCCAGCATCTAGTCCATACTTAAAAGCAATTTTGGAACTCTTTTTTCTGGAATGGCCATCAGAGTTATCATCACATTACCCTTGATGTCTTAAATGTCTTCAAAATCTCTTTCTTTCAATTTTCCTTTATCTTCAAGTAAAGAAAAGTCATGGGGGATCAGATTAGGTGAATAGGAAGGATGTTTCCTATTCAGATTAGGTAAATAGGAACGGTGCTTCAATACAGTTATTTGTTTACTGGGCTTTAAACTCCCTCACAGATAGTGCTGGGTAAGCTGGGGCATTGTCATGATATTAGAGCCATGAGCTGTCGGCAAACAGCTCAGGTTGTTTTCATCTAACTTATTCAAGCAGCCTTTTCAGCACTTCTAAATAATTAACTTGGTTAACTTTTTGCCCAGTTGGAACAAATTCATCATGAATAATCCCTCTGATATCAAAAAAGTTTAGGGACATCATTTTGACTCTTAATTTGGACTGATGAAACTTTTTAGGTCTTGGAGAACTAGCTGACTTCCATTATACACTTTGAAGCTTTGTTTCAGGGCCGTGTTGCTGCACCCATGTTTCATCACCAGTGATAACATAACCCCAAAAAATTATCTTGCCTCTCCAAAATGTCTTGGAAAACTTTGACTCTTTTTTTCTTTTTTTTTTTTGGATCATTGGAGAGCTTCTTCAGGACCATTTTTGCACACATCTTTCTTATGCCAAGATTTTCAGTTACGATTTTCCTGTTCCTCTATTGATATTGACTTGGTCTGCTATGCTTCTCACAGTCAGCCAAGGATTTTGACGCAAAATTTGATGGATTTTTGCAGTGTTTCCATCGGTTGTGCTCATTACTGGCTTCCCTGACCTCTCCTCATCAATGATGCTTTCTCTGCCCTCAGAAAAATGTTTAATCTATTTTCACACTGCCATTTTCTTCATGGCATTATCCTCATAAACTTGGACTAACATGCCCCTGATTCACTTCTGCTCTTGCCAAGTTTAACAAGAAATTTAATGTTTGTTCATTGATCTAATTCAAGCTCCAACATTTTCATTACGGCACACAAAAACACACAACAATGAACGCCACTTAGTAAGACCCGCCACACATTGACAAAAAAACAGCTATAAGACACTGACATACCAAGGTTATAAAACCTTACCAAGTTGTGTACAGCATTGCCAATGTTAGCACATGGCAGGAAGTTCACAAACCTAATTGTCAGACCTCAGATCTGCAGATCTATGCTTTATACATGAAAGAAATCGTATTTTTGCCTGCTGGGAACCAATTTTCCATCCCTTTGGGGTAAAATTGTGTTCTTTGCAAATGCATGGCCTAGCTCCACTAACTCTCTTTTCCTCCACCTTGTGTCAAATGGGCATTTTGTTATACCCTTCATCAATGGATAAAATTAAGTTATATATTTATTTATATCTTTTTTTTTTTTTTTTTAGCCAGAGCTTCTATCTGTCACCCACCCAAGAGCACAGGGGCATCATCATAGCTCACTGCAACCTCAGATTCCCAGGCTCAAGCAATCCTCCTGCTTCAGCCTCCCAGAGTGCTAGTATTACAGGTGTGAGCCACTGTATCTGGCCAAGATAAAATTAAATTATATTATTATAGAACAAATAGAACAAAGAGATTAGCCAGAAATAGATATGTCATGCTCATCTCTCTCAGTCTGTCTGACTGCTGCCATCCTTAATGAAGCTCACACGCATCTAGTGGCAGGTAAAAGCATTATTTTATAATAAAGATATTTGCACCAGAATGTTTATTACAGCCCAATTCATAATTGCCAAGTCATGGAAGCAGCCCATGTGCCCATCGACCCATGAATGGATTAATAAATTGTGGTGTATGTATACCATGGAATATTATGCAGCCATAAAAATGGTGGAGACTTTACCTCTTATATGTTTACATGGATGGAGCTGGAACATATTCTTCTTAGTAAAGTATCTCAAGAACAGAAGAAAAAGTATCCAATGTACTCAGTACTGTTATGAAACCAATATATAATCACCCATACTTTCACACAAAAGATAAAACACAACTATAGACCAGAATGAAAAAGGGAAGAGGAGGGGGAAGGGAGGGTAGGAGGGAAGCCGGGTGGAGGGAGGGTACTCGATGGGACCTCACCTATGGTACATGTTGCAAAGGTACATGTCAAATCTATTCAGAGTAGAGTGTAAATGTCTTAACATAACAATTAAGTAAGTGAGGCAAAGGCTATATTAACCAGTTTGATGTAAGCATTTCAAATTATATATAAAATCAGCACATTGTACCCCATAAATGCATTAATGTACATGGTTATTATTTAATTAAAAAATTGCTAAGAGTAATAAATATATATATATATATATGAATTGCAAGAGTACAGATGAAACAGAGACAATCCCCCTAAAGCAGTTCTCTGTTTATCACAAAAATCTCACATATATCTCTCTCTCCACTTTTAGAATCTATATCCTTCATAGTTCTACCAGCCAAGAAGATATTGTCATGATTTCTGACCCACTGTTAGTACTGTGGAATAAAAAATATTTTATTTCTATAAAATTCTCTAAATTCAAACCATAATGTAAAATTTAATGTGATTTTTTTTTTTCAGGCCATGGTTTCTCAAACTCCTGAAACAGCATGCTGAAGTTAGGGGCAGGGCTCCCATTTTAAAATCAATCTTCTGGAAAGATTGAGTTAACAAGTTCATGAGGCAACACATCTCAGAGGCAGCTTGAAAATAATTGGTTGAAGTATACTTGATCAGCCATTTGGGTCCCAAAGCATCCAGGGTCTTGATTCACTTGAATCTTTTCAAATTGCCTTCCATATAATAATAGTTGTAATCATACCTATCATCATTCCAGTAACCTATAAAGTCAGTACTATTGTTGTCTCCATTTTATAGATGCAGAAAATGAGGTTTGTGGTGGTCATACATTGTCTAAGCCCACACAGCTAACATGAGTGGTGTAGTTGCAATTCAAATCTATGTCTGCCTAACCGTAAAAAGCCCAGATTTTAACAGCAGCACAGTCCCTCCCTTTGTATAAACAAAGCTTTGAAGATGGAAGTGTTAAATGTCAAGCTGAAGTATTTCTGCTAAAACATAAACGGTGTCACACAACTTTGTGGGGTTTTGAAAAATTTGGGCAACTGCTCCATCCTTCTAAAACCAAGCAGGTTGGAAAAACCACTGTGAAGATTTGTTTTCGAATTTAAGACCCACTCCAAGAAGGTGTGTGTGAAGTTCAGCAGACAATGAAAAATCATCCCTAGCTCTACCCACTAACATTGGTGCACAGAACTGCTCTCTATCACCCTCCCAGCTCCAGCCAGCTAAACTCTCTGCTTTGCATGCAACTGCACAGAGGCAATTTATTTTCTCATTGGAAATGGTGATGCCAAAAGAGCAGAGTCGTGTCACACATGGGGGAGCCACCACTATAGGGAACAGAGGCTCCTTCCAGCTTGGCTTAGCTGCCATCTTTTAGGCTGCTGTGATAGCAGCGAGAATGGTGCATACCCAATCCCTGTCTCAAGCAGGAGTGAGAGTGTCTCAAATCCCTGTCTTCTTAAAGAGAATAATGGCAAGGGTTCGTAGGGGAGAAAAAAAAGGGGAACCACTCCCTTGAAACCTTGACAATTGGGCTCCTTAAAGATAGATTAGCATTTCAGAGATTTATTCAGTTTTTTGGGTAGAGAAGCTGACTCGCAGATACTATAAGTTTGGGCGTGATAGCTTAGAACTAAATCTGTGTGCTTAAGCAGAATCTCAAACCAATAATTTTGAGAAGGCATAATGGAGTGCTGTGATAACCCCAAAACTCCATAAATAATGAAGTCATACCTCTCTTATCCGCTAGTCAAGTTTCAAATACCCTCAGCCATCCAAAGCATCTGAAAGCACACAAGTTTCCCTAGTAGTCACCCTGCACTGGCAGAAATTAAAAAGTCGGGCAGAGCCTAAGAGGGCAGGTTACAGAGAACTGACATGTTAGATGGGTTTGCCATGGGAAAACCTCCTTCAGAAGCAAGCAATGGCTCTAAAAATCCACTACATTATAAGCAAAAAGAAAAAATGGCAAAGAAAATAAGAATACACAAAACCTGAATTCTAAAGAAACACACTAACAGCAGCACTGTTGTAAACATCTGGTCACAAGGGAGGGGGGTGGGAGGTCATGGTATGTGACACACCTTTTGGGGGCAGGACACAATTATAAGAGGGACTTTACCTAACAAATGTAATCAATATAACCTGGTTCTTTGCACCCTCAATGAATCCCCAACAATAAAAAAAAAAAATCTGGTCACAAATGCAAGTCATGTGTATAATTTCAAATTTTCTGGTAATCGCACTAAAAATAAAAAGAACAGGTAACATTAATTTTAATAATTAATTTTACTTATCCCAATATATCCACGGTGGTATCATTTTAACATATGGATGTTGCTCTTATTGAGATTTTGTATTCTTTTTTTATACTAAGTCTTCAAAATCTAATATGTATGTTACATTTACAGCACAGCTCAATTTGAACTAGCCACACTTCAGGTGACTGCTGTGTTGGTAGAAAATTCTCAGCCATATACTCAAGGGAATTGCAAAAAGTGTGATACAAGGACATTCATTACAGTATTGCTTATAAGCAGTAAAAACTTGTAAAAAAATTTAAATGCCCATCAGAAGGTGAATAGATAATTTAATTTTTCTAAATTAAATCATGAAATACAAAGCAGCAATTAAAATGAATAAATTGGATCTAAATATGTCACTATGATATCACTCAAAATCATAATGCTGAATGACAAAAGTAATCTGCAGAACCACACGTACAATGTACCACTTAGGTAAAGTGTTTTAAATGCCCACAAAGAAGCTAGATATTGCTTTTTAGAAACAAATGTATGTAAAGTAGTGAAAATACATCAGACAGAAGAAATATGCACTAACTTTGAGAAAGTGATTAATTCTGGGAAAGGAGAAAGGAAGGAAGAAAGGAAGGGAAGGCAGGCAGGGAGGGAGGGAAGGAGGGAAAAGGGTTTTAAGAAATTCAAAAAGAATCCTTAATGGCATATCTAATATTTTACATATTTAAAAAATAATCCAACACAAGTAGATAAAAATGCTAAAATTGTTACTAAGATGTTGTGTTAATGTTGGTTCAGAAATGATCATTAAATTTTTCTGTCCTTTTCTACATGCTTGATATATTTCATGAACGAAAGAGAGAAAGAGGGAGGGAAAAGGAGAAGACACAACACACAATAGGAAAGAGAGAGAAAGAGATGAAATAGTTTGAACAACCCAATGCAGGATTCTGGACACGTTCTCCCTGCCTCCTATGGCTAGCAGGACCCATCTGACATTCACTAATGATGCAAGTATTTGTTGTTCCCCTTCCAAATGCAAACACTGCAGGGAATTCAGAGAGGAGTAGCACACTGATGCCTGTAACTTTGAAGCCGGTGAAAAAGGAAATATTCTCTTGTTTTCTATCCACTCTATCAGAGGAGGGGAATATTTCATTTATTTAAAAGAATCTATTCTAAATGATTTATACAGAACTTTTAACATGTAAAGGGGAGCTCAAGCTGAGCAATCCCCTATTTGGCCATAATGGATGAGTTACATTTCCACACAGCCCACACAGCGAAGCCCTGGCTTTATCATTGCACCACACCACACCTCCTTTTCTGAAACTTTCAACTTGGCATGCTTACTTGCAATCCACAAATCTATCTAGCGCTCTTGCTCTCCCTCTCTCCCTCTCTCTCTCCCTCTCCTTGGATACTTGATTCTGTCTCCTCGCCTCCCTTTGTGGTGTGTTTGACTCTCAGCCCAGCTAGCATTCTGTGCATTTGGTGTCCTCCACAAACCTGAAGACTTTATTGTCCTTCATCTCTTCCTAGACATTTATTACAGCTTCACAAAACACTGATCCCACGAGGTCCCCACTTTCAGCACTTCTCTATTCACAAGATATCCATTTATCCCTAACCTTGTTTATTGTCTCAGTGCCCAGCTCTTCTCCAGGATAAAAACGGCTTCCTCAGTTCCATGGAAACAGCTTTCAATGTTAAACACTACCAGAGATTTGTTGTTCAGTGGGGTTGGATTTTTTTAAGCTTAAGCAATTACCTGTATCACACCCACATAACTTTTTTTGACATCCTCACCAAAAGGAAAAAAAAAAAAAAGAAAAGGAAAAGGAAAATACATACAGTATATATGATTAACAAGGCATACAAGTCCCCATTCATGAAACCAGTTTTCCAGTCTTAGAAATTATTTTATACTCTCTATTTTGAGGTTTCTAGGCATCCAAGGAAGACTGGCCAGCCACAGGTTTTCAGGGCTCTTTTGGACTTTCTCAAGCATGATTATTTATTGGTGGCATTCTGCTTTCATTGGGAGATTTTTGTCCCACATAGAAAGAGCTCTGTTTCCTTAAAAAAGCAATTCTTACTTTATGCTCCTGGGTTAAAAAAATTTTTTCAAGATAAATTCCTGTGTTGTTTAATAAAAATTCCAAATAGTCTGTCATGGATCACAGAACTCTTTGAAATTCATTTATTTTAATGAAGGTTAGCAGTTTAGCTGTTTGTAAATATTAAGCTACAGGGAAGAATGGAGCAAAAAGATTTAATTTTCCACCACCCGAACAAGTATTTCTAAACAATCTGAAGAAGTCATGTGACTATTAAAGCTCTTTCAACTCATGGGTATACACATGGACATATTAGGATTGCAGAAATAAACACAGAGAAGCTCTAGACTGGTTTCATTTATTTGGAAAACAAACAAACAGAAAACAAAAAGCATTGCTGTTTAATGACTCTTATATATTTTAAGTATATTAAAACAGAATTTAATTTTTCCCCTAGAAGCAACTGGGGATGAGACGGCAGGAAGAAATGTCCTGTCTCTCCATTTCCGCCCTTCCTGACCTGCACTCTGAGGAGTGAAAACTGAAGGGATTATGTTCACTTAGAGCCTGGAGAAAGACAGACATTGTCTTCAAAGAGAGGGCCCTATTCACCCACAAATGCGTTCAGGGTCTGGAGGCAAAACACAAGCTGTACTTCAGAATAAATTTTTTAAGTCCCTTTCTAAAATCTTTTAAAGCAAACTCTAGTTGAATAGTGGGTAGATTTTGTTTTGTTCTGTAATTTTAATACTTTGCTACCAAGACTATAAATGAATCTGTAACCCTCTGTTGGTGAGTTCATCCTTTCTTCTTTGCCCTCTTTAGATCTTTCTCCTTCCCTTTATGCCCTATTTTCAGACGCATTCTGTTGAAGCCTTTCTGCCAGAAAATAGCCACATGCTTTTGTCTTTGGCGCCCTCTTATGGTCACTTCATTATTATAACAGCATCTGGTAGCATTTTAGTTAAGAGTAAATACCCAAATAGGAACTTAGACATTCTAAACCTAAAGTGAACAAATTTACTTTAATCTATTTCTACAGAATGCCAATAAACCATTCATTGGCCAACTAGTCAGGAACAAAACCCCAGGGCTTGGCACAGTAGCTCACACCTGCAATCTTCACACTCTGGGAGGCTGAGGCAGAAGGATTCCCTGAGCTTAAGAGTTCAAGACCAGTCTGAACAAGACTGAGACCCCATCTCTACTAAAAATAGAAAAATTATCCTGGTGTGGTGGCAGTGCCTGTAGTCCCAGCTACTTGGGAGGGTGAGCCAGGAGAATTGTTTGAGCCCAGGAGTTTGAGGTTGCAGTGAGCTAGGCTGATGCCATGGCACTGTACCCTAGGCAACAGAGTGAGACTCTGCCTCAAAAAAAAAAAAAAAAAAAAAAAAAAGGGAACCAAATCCCAAACTGAAACAGGCCCAAGGAACACATCCTCCACCTTAGGTCATGATCTTTCTCACCCCACTGTGAACAAGAATGTTCTATATTGTCAGCTATTATTCAGGTTCCATAAACTATACTTAGCTTCACCCTCCCACATTTCTCACTCAGTCATCCCTCAGAAAGTTTCTCCCAGAACCTCACCCAAAAGGGCCTAAAGCCTTTCATCCATAGTGGTGATTCTCATCATAGTGAAACAGAAATCCAATGTAATGTGCCAGGTGCTGGTCCCAGTAGTCTAGCATTCTTCTCCCTTTCCCAAACTTCTCCCAGCTGCTACTTATAAGCCCAGGAGACTCAACACAGCTTCCAGTGGAAGCTGAAATGCCATCTCATCTGGGAAGCCTCCCCTGATCCCCAGGATGTGCATGGCTACACCTCATGGACATGCCCCATAACTCATGCACACCCAACAAGGCAATTAACCAGTTGCACATTTCCCAAAGTGAGTTCCACATAACTCACTTCCCAGTCCATGAGAGACTCCATAGAAAATGGACTCTATGACAAATAATTTTAGGCAATGGAACACACTATATCCTTTTCTTGGATAGTCCCTGTGCACAGAACTCTACTTTGGGAAGCACTGGTTTTTTGTTGTTATTGTGTCAACACACCTGAGTCACCTCTGAGGAAGCCCCATCTGATCCACCTCTGTATCCTGTGGACAGAACTCCTGGAAGTTTTTAGTTACCTGCACTAGCTGCCCTCTCTGGAAGGCCATCACTCTATAGGACACTCCTACCCTCATGGAGAGTTCAGCACTCCTGGCTAAGTCAGAACCATGCATCAGCATCCAGGCCATCCATTTCTCCAGGGGGTCAGTAGCTAATTTGTTGCCAACTACCTGGCTTCCCAATGATCTGTCCCACCCTCCTGCTTGCCAGCAAGACCTCAGAAACTCTCAACTCTCAACTTTTGCCACAGGATTTTCTGATTCCCCTGAACAGGGGAACATACAGGCTGTGACCTAACTGTGTGACTCTGGGACTCCCAGAGCCTGGTCAGTGTCACATTCTCTTGGCCATACCACAAGGAAGGTTCTACCTTCCTCTACCATCCACAGCAGTCAGTGCTAGGCCGAACTTGCCCTCTCTTTCAAGAGAACAAGATGGCATCATAGTCAATTCTGTCTCCCCAGTATCTCCAGAATCTTCCCACTTCTTTCTGAGCTCACCAGCACACATTCAGGCCACCACATCTCTTCCCTGGATGACTATACCCATTCATTCAAAGTATTATTTTTAAAAGGTAAATATGATTATTCTGCTCATCTTTACAAAACTTTGCAAAAGCTTCTGGTTGCTATTTGGATCAAGACCAAATCTCTCCATTATTGACCCCCTGCCAAACTCTCACTTTGTCTTTGAGAACTTTGTCTCATCATCTCTTGCAACTTCTAACTTCTGGGCTCAAGTGGATCCTCTTCCTCAGCCTCCCAAGTAGCTAGGACTGCATGAGCCACCACACCTAGCTCTTCCTTCCTTCCTTCCTTCCTTCCTTCCTTCCTTCCTTCCTTCCTTCCTTCCTTCTTTTGGGGGTAGAGATGGAGTCTGGTTATTGCCCAGGCTTGTGTTAAACTCCTGGCCTCAAATGATCCTTCTGCCTTAGCCTCTCAAAGTACTAGGATTACAGGTATAAGCCACTGTGCCTGGCTAGAAATTCTTTAAGTTCTTAAAAGAGAACTTTTCTCCATACCCAGGAGATACTATTCTCTGTCTAAAACTTTCTTCTTCCCTTTGGCTCATCCCACTCATCCTCGACTCTCAGCCTAAACCTCACCTCTAAGTTCCCCTTCCTTCTTCCTCTCTGAACTCCCTCTGCTAGAAAATTCATCTTGCAATTAACTGTTTGTGACATATTCCAATTTGTTCATGTCCATCCCCCTTCCTCAAAATAGCCACTAGGAGGGCAGAGGCCAGGTCTAAGTGGCTCCCTCGACCATGGCCACCACCTTGCACAGGGCCTGGAATGTGGCACTGTTTGCTAAACATTTGCTGAATGAACTTTGGATCATGCAATGTGCTTGCAACCACAGAGTATGCACTTTTTCCCAACAATAATTTTAGGGCCTATTTCAATGTGAAGACTCCTTCAATATCATGAAAAGAAAACCATTTCTTTAAAATGATTATTTTTCTCTATTTAAAGCCAAGGGTGTACAACCTTTATTATTTTTCTGACACACATGGGAAAAATAAGAGTTGTCTTGGGCCACACAGTAAATACACAAACAGTAATTGAAAGCTGATTAACAAAAAGTAAAGGTCCGTGCATACTTTTTGTGATACCTAACACCACAGATAAGCAAAAAATCCTCACAAAATCAGCATACCACTGGTGGGCTGCAGGTTAGACTCCGCTGGTAGACCCAACTTTGAATCAAGCCAAAAATAAAAGCCAATTGAATTCTACATCAGCAAACAAGTTTTTTCTCTTCCATTTTACCAAATACACCTTCAACCAAGGTCAAAATTGCAGTAAGAAAAATATTTTTTATGTATGACACTTCACATTTTCCTAAACACTTTAATGTGTGTTATTGAACAATGTAAAATTACATGTATTCTTGCATAATTTTATATATATAATTGCAAATTGCTATTTATATATGGGTTTTCCCTTAGTTCCCAAAGTTAATCCTCATTTTATACCATAGCTAGTAACCAGGTCATCAGAAAGACTCTAGAACTTCCAACATCAGATGCCAGAGTATGATAGGCCAATAACTTCAAAGTTCTGAAGAAAAATTATTTTCAACCTCCAATTAGTTATATTTGACCAAACTAATGAATAAGTATGAGGGTATAATAAAAAATATTTTCAGACTTTTAAAGACTCAGGATATTGACTTCCTGTGTTTTGTTTCTAGAAAATTACTGGATGTTTTACTTCAGCAAAAAAGGGAAAATAAACCAAAAAAGTGGATAACATAATTTCCAGGAAAAAAAGTAATCTGAACATAGTCAAGGGAAGTCCTAGAGTGACAAAGAGGGACTTATGTGAAGGAAAACATTTTTAAAGACTTCCTAATCAAAGTTCCTATCCAGCTGCAACATGATTTTTGAAGTTTTTTAGAGTTTAGGATAGTCACCAAGCTATTTGTTAAGTATATTTCTATAGCTACCTGTTTACTAAAGAAAGAGGATTATACATATCTGTGACCTTACTCTTCCCTATAAGGATATGATGTGTAAGAACTTAAGCATTAAATATCCAGAAAAAGCTTAACATTAGACCTATTTTTTTTTTTTAGAAATAAAAGCCCCACTAATGGCACATTTGGTCACATTAAAAAGCTAAGTTTGCAGGGCTAGAGGAGATTTTTGTGTGTATGTATATGTAGCTTTTTTTTTAATTTCAGATTAATATGAAGATGCAAATGATTAGGTCACATTGTTTGCATTTCTTAGGGAAAGGTCAAGCTGTTGTTCAGGCCTTTACCCAGGGGGTGTGCTATATACCCCTACATTGGGCACCTTGGTGAGAGAACACCAATCACCCTCCCTCTTCCCCTTTCTCCTTTTTCCTCTTCTCCCCTCCCCTGCCATTTTAATTCAATTGTGTTCTTCTCTCAGGTGGGTGGGTAGTTGTTTATCTGTTGGTTTCATGTTAGTGTTGAGTACATTGGATACTTGCTTTTCCATTCTTGTGATACTATGCTAAGAAGAATATGCCTCAACTCCATCTAGGTAAGTAGAAAAGATGTAGTCTCCATCTTTTTATGGCTGAATAGTATTTCATGGTATACATATGTCAGTTTATTAATCCATGGGTTGATGGGGTACTTGGGTTAATTCCACATCCTGACGATTGTGAACTAAGCTGCAATAAACACCCTAGTGCAAATGTCCTTATGGTAAAATGATTTTTTTTTCTTCTGATTAGGTATCTCATAATGGGATTGCAGAATCAAATGGAAGGTCTACTTTTAACTTTTTAAGGATTCTCTGTACTTCTTTCCATTGAGGTTGTACTCGTTTGCAATCCCAACAGAGCAAAAGTGTTCCCTTCTCTCCACATCCACACCAGCACCTGCAAACTCAGAATTTTGTGATGTGAACTAATCTCACTGGAGTTAGGTGATATCTCAGAGTGGTTTTGATTTGCATTTCTCCAATGATTAGGGACAATGGGCATTTTTTCATGCTTTTGTTGGCCATTTTTCTGTCATCTTCAGAGAAGTTTCTATACAAGTCTCTTGCCCACCTATAAATGAGGTTATTTCCTCTTGTTAATTAATTTGAGTTCTTGCAGATTCTGGTTATCAGCCCTTTGTCAGATTTATAGCAGGCTAATATCTTCACATTCTGAAGCCTGTTTGTTTAATTGTGGTACCCTTAGCTGTGCAGATGATGTAGATGTATGGGATAGAATAGAGGACCTAGAGATAAACCCAGCCACATATCACCATCTGATCTTTGATAAACCAAACAAAAGCATGCCCTGGGAAAAATAATCCCTATTTAATAAATGGTGCTAGGAGGAGGGATTAAAGATGGCGGCTGAGTAACAGCTTCCCTGTAACTGGGCCTGGCGAATCTGGGGAGACAAGACTCCAGACATCTCTTGCCGGTGGGATCTGCCTACAATCATCCCTTTGAGGACACAGAGAGCCAG
>CAUYPK010103925.1:0-92560 GCA_963574355.1 Loris lydekkerianus
ATATGAAAGCAGAGGGGAAAAAAAAAAAAAAAAAAAACACATAGCCAATGCAATTCGAAGAAATAAAAACAAATCCGGAGGCATCACATTACCAGACTTCAGATTATACTACATGTCAACAGTGATCAAAACAGCATGATGCTGGCACAAAAATGGAGATATAGACCCATGGAATATAATAGAAAACCTAGAGATGAAACAAGCTATATATTGCCAACTGATCTTCAGTAAACCAAACAAAAGCATACACTGGGGAAAAGAATCCCTATTTAATAAGTGGTGTTGAGAGGACTGGTTAGTCACATGTAGAAGACTGAAATTGACCCCCATCTCTCACCACTTACAAAAATTGACTCTTGCTGGATCAAAGTTTTAAACTTACGTCACAACATGGTAAAAATTCTAGAAGAAAGTGTGGGAAAAGCTCTTGACAAAATCGGTCTGGGAAAAGTTTTGATGAGGAACTAAGATTTTCTAAAATGGGTCAGTGATAGAGTCAAAAGAGGCTGGTGATTTATGGAAACAAAAAAGATATTTCTGGTCCAAAACATAACCTTGGGAAAGGGCATCAGCAGCAGTGAAATGAATGGGCAAGGGAGTACTGAGTTAATTTACTAAGAATAAGAGGAGGAGAATAGAAAGTACAAACGTGTTACTTTTAAGCTCACAGTTTAGAATTTGTTACTGGCACTTTTGTTTGACAATTACCCCACATGCTGACCTTAGAGTCAAACCTTTTTTTTTTTTTTTTTTTTTTAAGACAGAGTCTTAAGCTGTCACTCTGGATAGAGTGTTGAAGTGCTATAGCTCATAGCAACCTCCAACTCAGGCTCAAGTGATCCTCTTGTCTCAGTTTTTCTATTCTTAGTAGAGATGGGGGTCTCACTTTTTTCTCAGACTGGTCTTGAACTTGTGAGCTCAATCAATCCACCTGCCTTGTGCTCCCGGAGTGCTAGGATTATAGGCATGAGCCACCACATGCTGCCCAAGAGTCCTACCTTTTAATTCTTCCTCTCTTATCAGATTCTACCTTTTATTTTAAAAACCTTCTCGGGTTGATTTAATCTCCTTCCTTCTCTCATGAAATTATGACTTGTCTTGCCACTTCCTAAGTGAATTTACATCCAGAAAAAAATTTTCTAACTGCCTGTTTTTTACCTTATTTACTTTTTCTAAATTCACAATGGCTACCACTTTACCCACAGGACAAAATACAAATTTATTCTTCCATTCCAGTCTTTCTCCTTGGATCCAATCTTATCTCTTCCTCTGCAGCAAGAGCTGATGCAGAAAAAGACCCCAGGAAGAGGAAGCAGCTTTATTCACCAGCTGGGAGACTCAGCAGACTAGTATCCCCAAAACAGAGCCCACCAACTCAATCTCTGTCCTTCCTTTTATACATTTTAGGGCTTGGGTGCAAGTGAAAGTCGTGTGATTCAGGGAAAGGTCAGGTTGGCCCCTGCCCTTGGTACAAGACCACCTGTTCTCAAAGACAACAGAAGGTCAGGGAAGTTACAAGGTTACTACATAGGTCCAACACATATCCTCTGAAGGGCAAAAAGAAAACAGACATCTCTGCAGTAGGGGAAGGCTTTTGCACTTGACGAAGACTGCCTGGCTAATGCCTGGACAGAGTCTAGCTCTGCTTTACTCCCTTGCCTCACTACAATGAATGAGAAGTGTTCACTACACATACACTTTGTATCACCTACAATTCCAGGTGCCTACAGTCATGTGGTGAACCAGACTGTGCCCCCATAGTTCTAGCAATTGATATTTCAATCACTTCTTAAAATGTTACCTAATGTGAAAGGATGACTATTAGGAGGTAGAAAGCATAAA
This sequence comes from Loris lydekkerianus, assembly GCA_963574355.1. Lineage (NCBI taxonomy): Eukaryota > Metazoa > Chordata > Mammalia > Primates > Lorisidae > Loris > Loris lydekkerianus. The sequence goes on from CAUYPK010103925.1 coordinate 1,843, forward strand.
ATAGCAAGCGTTCAAAAAGACATGGAGAAATTGGAATGCTTGTGCACTGGGGTGAAAATGTGAAATGTTGTAGCTGCTATGGAAAAACAGCATGGCAGTGCTTCCAAAAATGAAACAGAATTATGATATGATACAGCAATGCCACTTCTGTGTATATAACCAAAAGAACTGAAAGCAGTAGCTCAAAGGAGGTATTTGTACACCCATGTTCACGGCAGCATAATTCACAATAGCCAAAAGGCAAAATGACTCAAATGTCCATCCACAGATGAATGTTTAAGAAAACGTGATACATACAAGCAATGGAGTATTATTCAGTCTTAAAAAGAAAGGAAATTCTAACATGGGCTACAGCATAGAAGAACATAAAGATACCATGTTAAATGAAAAAGCCATTCACAAAACAACAAATGCTGCACTTGTATGAGGAACCTAAAGTGTCCAAATTCACAGAATTAGAAAGCAGAAAGGTGGTTGTCACGGGTGTGGAGGACGGAGGAACGGGGAGATGGCATTTAATGAACACAGAGTTTCAGTTGCAGAACATGAAAAAGTACTATAGACGGATGGTGGTTCACATTGCACATTGTTTAAGCCCAAAGGACTGTACACTTCCAAGTATAATTGGTTAAAATGGTAAATGTAACGTATATTTTATCATGGTAAAACAATAAAGAAATATTCGGTAGTAAACAGAAAGTTAGATCCTCCCCCCAAAGTGAGTCAGCGGCCTAGATAACAAAGAAATCTACAGAAGATGTCAAAAAATGTTAACATGATGGTTGAGATGAGAGAAAAAATAGATGTATAACAAGAATTTCCAAAGATTTAGAGAACAGGAGGATATGACAAAGATAACAAATAAGAATAATTGAAGAAAATAAGAAATAATAGAAAAGTTTGCTGCATACAAGGATACGTTTATAAAATGTACAGGCTCTTTAAGTGTAATAAATTAATGAATATGGAAAAGAACTAGATGTTTTAATGCACTTTTCCCCCAAAACATATGCAGCAAAATACTAGTCATGTGTGACCATCTGGGGGGAGGGGGGAGGTCAGCCAATATTAATGAATTTTGTAAATAGTCTAAACACAATCTTCCTCTTGGTGGTTTGTGGGATACATTAGATCTGGGAAAGTCCCTTAGTAAAGAAATCTGTTAATCTTTATTTAACCCAGAATTTCCTTTATTTATTTGAACAAAATACCTAGTAATATTCTAAAATGAGATCCTAAAATTCTCTTTGGAAAGGATGATATATGCACTGTTTTTTAGTCAGGAGATCTGGGTTTCAAATCAATTCTCTGAGTCTATTTTCTTAGTTATAAAATGGGGATAATCATAATATCTATCTGAAAGGTAGATATTACCTAGTAGGTGGAATATTAGAAGTTGTAGTTGTTTGGCAAAGTAACCCCATAATTGCTTTAATTATTTGATTAATCAATTATCATCTATTATTATAACCATGTACTAAAAAATGGAATCTTGAATGACTAGGACTAGTGTAAATAAATACCACTGGATAGAAATATATAAAATTGGACCATAATTAGGGATAGTGATTGGCCATGGTGGTTGCTTATACTTAAATACCTGAGGGTGAGAGAGATAAAGTGGTGTGTGTGTGTGTGTGTGTGTGCGCGTGTGCATGTGATGAGTTGAATTCTTAAAATTCTTTTAAGAATTTCTTAAAAGAACAGAGTTAAAGACAAATTTGGGATCAGCCAAACTATGAGGTAGTAACTACTATTTTCAATAAAATAACCTCTGGTAGTCAATATGAAAATCAGTACTGACCTAGGGGAATAATTTTATCTGGGGCTTTGTACATTTAATTATGTTTCTGTGTGAGCTACGCAGGGATCTAATCTCTTTTCTGAATGTGGCAATTTTCTTTTGCAAACTAAAATTCAAAGAAAACTGTAATCTTGTGTGTTGTCATTTATCAAAAGATGACCTTGTGAGTAATATTTGAGATAAGTATTTTGAAGGATTATGCATATTTTGGGTTATTCCTAAATGCATATAAAATAACTCAAAATATGCATGTAGTCTTTGTTCGGGTGACAGCTAGCATCTAAAAGTTTTGTGCTTGAATTATTATCTGAAAGCTCTCTTCTTCAATATATTTGTAGTTTGGCCTTGAGCAATTTTTTAAACAAGATAATGTCCTTGAATAGTTATCCAAGGTGGTCTATGTGCTTATAATAGATTTTTCTGGGTTCTCACCTATAAATAAAATTTTCCATTTTATTGCCCCTGGTTTTGCCATGCTAGCAGATGTGTGACCTCTGTAAAAGTAGAGAAGTGTGGTTTATGAATATGTCCCTTGATGCTAATATTGGTAGAGTTGATTTGTAGCAATTACTCTGTTGAAAGATTCATCATTAGTAAAACACAGACACTCATTGTATTATAAAAATACATGTAGAATATAACAAGTAGAATTCCACAGCTCTCTATGGGATAGATTACACATATTAATGTTTCAAGTAATCATGAAAAATATAGTATAGCAAGAATTGTTTGCAGTACAGGCGTGATCTACAAATATTTAGATCTTACACTATACTCAGACTTGTAAATTCTATCTACATCATTGCCAGGCAAATAGACCCAGTGGAATTGTCCTTTGGGTGAATAGAAATTTGTGTTACTAACAAATTTCAATTTGGAACATATTACTTGAGAAATATAACAGCTCTATGTTTTATAGAGATGGCCCTTGGCATAGAAAAGTATGTATCTGGGAAAAATCCTCGAAGTATGAAATATATACATATATATGTGTGAGTGTGTACATTAAGGAATTTTAATTTTTTTTTTTTTTTATTGTTGGGGATTCATTGAGGGTACAATAAGCCAGGTTACACTGACTGCAATTGTTAGGTAAAGTCCCTCTTGCAATCGTGTCTTGCCCCCAGAAAGTGTGGCACACACCAAGGCCCCATGGGTATGGTTGGAGGCTAGATATTATATTTGACAAAGGGCAAATATGATCATAAGAATCATAAGAAGAAGGAGCTTGGGAGACTCAATTTCTGATATAAATATTCACTGTACTACTAGGGTTTTCCACTTTGAAAGTCACAGTTAAACAACCGTGTATGGCATCATTACCAGAAGCTGTTGTTTAGAATAAACAGAGAAACATTTTGTTAGATTATTACCACATTCTTAGGCTCAGATATGTTTGCTCAGCCTTTTAAAATCTGTATTATTTTATATAAAATAAAATTTTATGCCTTCCTTTTACATAAAATTTAAAAATACATAAATAATATGCCTTAAACATTAAGGTAATGGTAAAAACAAATTCCACACCAAACATTATATTTCCAGACTTTACCATGTGATATAAATTTGAGTGTTGGCTTTGCTTTCTTACCACAGCATTTAACCCAAAGAAGTATTGAGGTTTGAACAGAGTATATGTCACTTTCAGTGTTAAACTTCTTCCATATAATATCTCTGAAAATGGAATAATAATTTATATAACCCTTGTTGCCAGGGTTCAAAATGTCTTTATAGTGATTTTCTAAGAAATTATTTAAGATGATCAAATCAAATTTGATTTCAAAACTTCTTAGAGGAGGAAAAGATCAAAAATTCATAAAGAATATGACTCCTTAATCAGATACAAAATAGAAAATTTCAGCATCAAAACAGGAAAATATTGCCAGGGTTCAATATGTAGACAATTAAATATGTTTTAAGGTTATCTTTAAAAAGATTTTTCAGAGAAAAATGGACAGCTATATTAGTCTGTTTTTATCATAATAGTGGGTTTTAGCTACTAGTGATAAAAATAATACCTTATTAAAGACTTACCATATGCCCATCATGCTAAGCATTTTGCACTAACTTTGAAAGATATGGAAGATTAGCTTCTGCAAATTTTCTAATATAATTCTTAAATCAACTAAATGAAGCAGTTATGACTATTATTTTATGTTAGAGAGGAGGCCTAGCAAGATGTAATAACTACAGTTTAGAGAGAATAAGTACCTTGCCCAGGCTCACACATCTAGCAAATAACATGGCATAGACTTGAACCCAGATCTCTTTGATTTTTACATCCCTGAATGAGATCATAACTTCACAATAAACATGATTAATCCCAGTATGTAAAGATAAGGATCTTTCCTCCCTTTTTTAATACATTAAAATTTCAATACTCTTGGAATATCTGCCAAAGCTCTGAGAACTCTTTCTTATATTTTGGAGTGATTAAACTTTGAGTGTGTTTCTTTAACAATGCAGAAACTCCAGCTTTGACCTCGAAGATGTGATCAAACAGATTTTCCCTGAAGGATCTTTACATGGAATGACATATTCTCACTATAGGTATATTCTGTATCTATAGATAGAACTTTGAACAGTGGTCAGATTTGTATCAAGGAAGGCAAGTAAGGTTTGGAAACCAAACCGAAATAGATCACTGGTTCAGCGTTTAACCACAGAGAAAAATTCCGAACAGTACTTTTGTTTCCTCTCCTAGTAGAATGTTGGCAGTATTCAGACTAAAAGCCTTCATGAGAATCTCTGGTCGTGTGAGATAATTTTTTTTAAGCTGTGTAATTAAAAGGAAAAAATTCATGTGAAATTTCCAGAGCCTTTATGATTTCCTGAATATATGTTTAACACTATCTGATTGTATGTGTTGCTGAGAATCAGGATTTGCAACAAAATAAACAAGTACAACAAATAACAACAACAATAAATAAAACAAAAAAAAGTCTCTCACATTCCTGGTTTTTAAAAGGCTTGTATAATTTTTGGCTCACTATGGTTAAGTCAAATGAGCCACAAATGTTTTATGTGGATAATATCCAGAGTACATTACATACCCTTCTCTGCTAAGACTGTGCCTTACCTTAAAATTGAGGATAGTGGACGCTAGAATACAGACTTGGTGGTTCACAAAGCTCTGTCAGTTGGTTACTTTGTGTCATCCTGGAAGAATTTCCCTCAATGTGGACATGCAACCATGTTTGTGATGAATCAATAGCTTATAATTTTTATTGCTAAGTAGTATTTCAGGACATGATGTCCCACAGTTTACTTAACCTTTCTTCCATTAAGAGAATCTGCATTGCTTCAAATAAAGCTGCTATGAACATTGTATGTAGATTTTGGGGAACACATAAATTTTACTTCTTCTCTCTGATACCAAAGAACACAATTTCTGAGTCTTAGAATAATTACATAATTTGTTTTGATAAGAAACTGCCAAACTATTTTCCAGGGTGGCTCTAATAGTTTACATTCCCATCAACAATATAGGATATGTAAGTGGTCCAGTTTCTTTGCATTTTTGTCAGCATTTGATGTTGTCACTAAGATTTATTTTAGTCTTTGTGAAAGCCTTATAGTGATATCTTCTTGTGCTTTTCATTTGCATTTTGCTAATGTCTAAATGAAGTCAGATATTTTTGTGTGCTTATTTGCCATCTTACATCCTCTCCAGTGAAATGTTTCTTCATGTCTTTTGCCCATTTTTCCAATTAGATTTTTTTTAAACTGGCGTTTTGAGAAATCTTTATGTATTCTATTCTAGATATTAATGCACTGTTAAATGTGTGGCTTACACATATTTTCTCTCACTCAGTAAGCTTGCCTTTTCATCCTCTTGATAGGGTTTTGCATTGAACAAAACCTTTTAATTCAAATTTTGATAAGGTCTAATTTATTAATTTTTTCTTTCCTAGTGTCAAGTCAATGAACCTGTTGTGGACCCTGGATCCCATAGATGTTCTTTTATTTTTATGTAAAAGTTTTATATCTTTATATTTCACAATGACATCCAGGGTGGGTTTTTTGTTTGTTTTTAGTTGATTTTTGAATAAGACATGAGGTTTGAATTTACTTTCTTTTAAACTATCAAAGTCCAATTGCTTGAGCACTGGTTAAAGAAAAGTTATCTTTCTTTCATTAAATTGATTTACATCTTTTTAAAAAAAAAAATTAGTTGGGATTATTTGTGGGTTCTCTATTATGTTCCCTGGAACTACATGTTTAGCCCTTCATCAATACCATACTGTCTTAATTATCATATTACAGCTTTATAGTAGACTTTACTATCAGGTAGAGTAGTTCTTTCCACTTTATCCTTGTTTGTTGATATTATTTTTGTTATTCTAGAGTATGTGCCTTTCCATATAAATTTTATAATAAGCTTGTCTATGTCCATAAAAGCCTTTCTGAAATTTACATCTCTGCTATGTTGAGTTTTCTCATCCACGAGCTTCTATTTTTTAAGTCATATTTGATTTGTTTCCATTAACTATTTATAGTTTTCAACATACCATGCAGATATTTTGTTAAGTGTGAACCTCAATTTTTCATTTTCCTCACAGCAATCATAAATGGTATCATATTTTAATTCCAGTTTCTGCATGTTATTATAGAAATGTGACCGATATTTGTAGAGTTGAATTATTTTTTGAAGTTTCTCACGACTCAAAAATCTCCTGTAGTATTATAATATTATAACAATTTACTAGATAAGTCATTCAGCAGATATTCACTTGAATCTTCCCTATTCTAAGAAGTATCCTAGATGATTGGAACAGATACTACAAAAAAATTGTTAATTTCCTGTGTGTGCACTTGTAGTGGTCACATTATAGTAGGAGGATAGGCGGGGGTGGGGAAGAGAGAGAGAGGATGGTTTTATTAAAAATGCTTAATGTGCCAGGTGATGATAATAGTATAGATTAAAGCTATAGTGAATATATAATTTATCTTCCTAACTGGGACACTTCTGAGGAAGAGAGACGGCACTAACTAAATGGCACAAAAACAAGAGGTATAAACTTAGACCTTCCCCAGCAAATGAGGACATGTGGTCATCTTACCTAAGATCATGCTGCGTGCTCTTTGGAAGGGTTGCTATTGTTGATACCCTTCAGGTAAATCCCCCATAAACACACCTGTAGTTAAACAAAGTTGGGTTTTTAACTTGCTGCAATGAGGGTGACACCATGCCATGGGAAAAGTGGGATGTTTCAATGACAGGTTGTTGGGGAAACTTACTAGATTTGAGCTTGTGTTATATGATTTGGGGGAAGTTTCAAAGAAGTGTAGTTTTGTTCTTGTTTGGGTAGTATGAGTATGTCAAAACAATTTTGTGATTGCCTTAATATTCTTTCTAAGATTTTTAAAAAACATTATATCTATTGTCTATATTTTTTTCTTTTTTTAGAAATGGGGTCTTGTTATGTTGCTCAATTTGGAGTGCAGTGGCTATTCACAGGAACAATCATAGCTCACTGCAACCTCGAACTCCTGGGGTCAAGGTCTCCTCCTGAGTAGCTGGAACTGCAGGTGTGTACCAGTAGGCCCAGCTAGCTCTTTGATATTGTTAATAATTCTATGTGGGAAATGAAAGAAATAAAGTGAAGCTGAAGCTGAAATTGATAAAGATAGAGCAGGTACACACATTAGCATGAGCAAGAAGAATGTTTGACACTGCTCTCATTTTTCTGTACTCAGGTACAATTACAAAGCGATCGTGGTTTTATCTTGATCTATCACATCAAAGAGTGGCCTTGTTTAATGTTGGTGTTCTATGAAACTATTTATATTCAAAAGGAGAATTCCATGGCCTAGCTGTGAGAGCCAGGACAGCCAAGCTGATGCTACCTAGGTGGTTTTTTGTTCTTACTATTTTCTGCAGTCAGAGACAGTCCTCTGACAAGAGGACCCTTGAGCTGAAACCTGGAAGGCAGGGGAGACTGAGCCCCGTGACCTGTGGGATGCAATGCCCATGGCTGGGAGGCAGGACCTGTAAAGGCTCCGGGCATGTGTTTGGCAAGTCAGGGAAGAAGAAGAGGCCAGCACACAGCTGGAGGGAAGTGTGTGAGAAGGGAGTGCTGGGAGATCACGTCCAGAAGTGGGGAGGGGTCTGGATCATGTCGGGTCTCACAGGCAATTGGAATGGCTTATGCTTTAACTTGGGCAAGAAACCTTTGTATTGTTTTGAGTAGATTTGGCAGTGTAAAAACCCAGCATTATTTTTAGTAAAAAATACGCTCACCTACAAACAGAAGACATTTACTATTATTTCTGGCAACTATGTATTCATTCAACAAACCGTTATTACTAACTACTATGTTCCAAGAGGACACTCTAGAACATGGGTGATAGAGCAATGAATTAGAGGGACAAGTCACCTTCTGCCATGGAGCTCACACTAGGGTAGTTGAGAAAGGTATAACATAAACAAATAATATTATTTCAAATAGAGACGACAGACACAACTACAACAAAAAGTAATACAGGTGATGGTAGAAAGAATTTGGGGGAGGGAGGAGTTATTTGCCTGGTGTGTTCTTGGAAGAACTCCCTGAGAAATATATCTGAAAAAAATAACACTTGACTGCAAGTCAAGGAGTCATTACAGCATGTGTGGATATCCCAAAGTGGAGAAAACCCGGAATGTTTGACAAATAATGTAAAAACTGAGGAAACTAGAGAATCGTGAAGAATGGGAGGGTGCTAGAAAGTGATAGGATGAGTAGTTTTCTGTAGCAAGAAGCTGCTGGAAGGTTTTAAGAAGAGAAATGGCATAACCTGATGGAGGTTTTAAAACTATCCTGCTGGCTGTAGAGCAGAGAAGGGACCAAAGACAACGCAGTAAAAAGCTGTTGCAGGTTCGAGTGAGTGAGCCTGGGGCTTAGATCCAAGTCATGTGGTAGATTTTGTGGGAGATATTTAAATTCAGGATAAATTTTGGAATTTCAACTTTCATGTCTTGTTTGTTACATTCAGTGGTTCTCAAATGGGGTCTGGAGACACGTTTGGGTATGAAAAGTGGGGAGGTGTTATCAGCAGGCAGAGGTCAAGGGTCCGGCGAAATATTCTACAATAGACAGAAGAGCCACGTCAGCCCCAACAGGGGTTACTAATCCCCCAAAATGTCAACAGCACCAAGGCTGAGAAATTCTGGATTAGAAGCTGTGAGAGAGGATTGATGACGATTCCTGGGTTTGGGAAATGGCGTTTATTAGTCATTGATGTTGTGATGGGGAAGGATGGTGGACTATCAGGGAGAATTGAGTAGCATGTGCTGGAGGGGACATCCTTGTAGGTATTTCTCTTGAGTTCTTGCTGTAGTTACTAGATTCCTCTCTTTTTTCTTTTCTGTAAACCATAGTTATGTTAAAGTCGGATGGTTAGGTGCTAGAGATGAGCAATAGGTACTTCTCATGTTTTCACTTGCAGGGTTTCTTGGCATTTGTATTTCTGAGTTCTGCCACTTAACAGTGAGCCGGGGGCTCTGTTTGTGAATGGAGGCAAGATGAACAAATCCATGGAGAAAGGTGGATTCTCCCTTGCCATTCTCAGTCAAGAGAATGCTACATGTCTCCTGGGAATTCTCCTGAGATAATAACGATAATAACTGATATATCTTTCCTAAGTATTCTGCATGGTAGGTGGGGGTGGGGAGGCCAAGTACCAGAAATCAATTAATTAACTGACAAATGTCTGAGGCCCTGGAGTAGGACTGGACTGGGAATTTTTTGAGTAATCAGTGAATGAATAAGTGAACAAAAAAGTAGGTGATGAGAGATAAAGTGGACAGGGCAAATTAAACCAGATTGTGGAAGATGATAAATATACAAGGTATCAGAAGTTTTACTGAACAATTAATTCACCCAAAAAAGTGATATTTCTATGTTTGATCTCAAATCACAATCCTAGCAAAGAAATTCTAGAAAACAGAAAATGGAAAAATAAATGAATGCTTTCTCTCTTTTGCATGGTGTTTCTAGCTTACCAAGGTAGATAGATATTTCTGATATAAGCATAAGCCCTGGCTGGTGTGCTTTGATTTCCAGCATCCAGACTTTTCAAAGCTGTCTTTTCTCAGGTAATTGGATTGGGCTTCTGATTTATATAAATGGTAACATAGACACCATAAGATACACATTTGCAATTTTTGAACTGCAGCTATATTTTTTGAGCTTTGCTATTTTCCTAAGTATTAATTCCATGATTAAAGAAATCTATGGTTTCTGAGATTCCTCTTAATTCAGAGTTGTCAATGTTATGTTCCTTGATGGAAGGGAATTTGATAATTAGGAAATTGTTAAAAAGGAGTTTTGAGATGTTCTCTTGCAATTCAGAAAGGGTTGCTTACACACAATTCCTTTTAAATATTACGCTCTGACCGCAGAAGCCCCCAGGCCAATTTAAAGAAAAAAAAAAAAAAAAAAAACGGCTGAGAGTTTTTCAAAGGCTGCTTTGTTTTCAGCACCATCCCTGCACCAGGGACACCATAATTCATCACATGAGTATAAAGGTGCTATATTCTGCACAGTGTAGCCTAGCTTCCCCAGGCATATAGGAAACACATGTTTGAAAAGGTTGATTCTCCTATAGGCTGCATTGCACACTCACCACTGTTTTAAGCTCTGCTGGGGGAAAGGAAGGCACCAGCCATGAATTACTTACTGTGCTGAAGAAAAAGCCTGCAAGTTCTGTGTCAAGGTAGCTAATGTGTCTTTCTATAAATAGAAAATGATAATGGAAACCATAAAAACATGTGGAGACAAGCAAAATATTACCTGACTGGGGACATTTTTTGAGTTACAAGAAAAATCTTTTTGGCCTTTTCCATACAAGCCAATCAAGGCTTATTCAGAAAGCTTACTCTCAATGCCTGTATGAGTTGTTTTTGATTTCTCTCTAGTAAGTTCTTCCCACAAGGTTTGTTTTTACTTGTCTTTACCGAATGCTGTTACTGTTCATACAACCATATTATTAAATCATTTATTTGAATGTGGAGCACACAATTCAAGTGTTAGATCATTAATTTGAATAATGAACATAGAATTAAATTCCCTGGTAATTGGATCAGATGAACTGCTTATTTAATCACATTATATGAATATCATAATTTATCATTAAATCTAAAATACATGAAAAGTCTGAATGTTTTGACACCCAATAATTAGTTCACATCATTTTAAAAGTGTCTATGGTATGCTGTCTATTCAAGTGGGTTACCAGTAGTCTTGTGTACACAGTAGAGCAAGACTTAAGGTTTACCAGTGGGTGGGTGGGTCTATAACACCTTATATTTCCCAGTCACTGTCTGGGATTAGAAATCCTCACCACATTCCCATACTTCCCCATTATTAGAGACAGTACAACACATATAAGTTCCTCATGAATATAGAGTAAGCTATGAACAAGAACAAGGGACTACTGTACAGATACAATGAGGCATCCCCAAAGAACTGCCTCTGCAGTTTCAGATATATTCTCAGGAGCACGAGTGGGGAACAGGGGAGCGGGGCCCCTCATCTACATGCTGGCTGGAGAGCTTTTGTTTCATTTGAGGAAGCAAAATAGGCCCAGGATGCCCCTGTTTCCTATGGTCCTTTGGGTTTCACTTTTCCCCACTTGAATAAAGAGAGACAGTTTTCTAGCCTTTCTCTTTCCACTCTTGGCTTCCACTTTCTAATCATCAGTCATCACAATGTAAACCCTTTACCTCCCCGTTTGGATTTCTATATCTGGTAGAAATGTTCATTGAGCCTAGAGCAGCAGTCCCCAGTCTTTTTGGTACAGGGATGGGTTTCACGGAAGATAATTGTTCCATAGAGCAGGGTGGTGGGGAGGTTAGTTTTGATACACGTCTCCAAGCAATTGAATGACTACATATTATGATCTCTATATAGTCAAACCTCTTTGCTAATGATAATCTGTGTTGTAGGCACTTGCCAGCACCAGCATCACAGCCTCAGCTCCACCTCAGATCATCAGGTGTTAGATTCTCTTGTAAGAAGCACACGCCCTGGATCCCTCCCGTGCATGGTTTACAGTAGGTTCACACTCCTTTGACAATCTAATGTGACTGCTGATTGGGCAGGAGGTGGAGCTCAGGTGGTGACTGCAGTGATGGGGAGTGGCTGTAAACACAGAGGAAGGTTTGTTAGTTTGCCCACCATGCACATCCTGCTCTGTGGAACCTGGTTCCTAACGGCCACAGACTGGTACTGGTCCATAGCCAGGTGTTGGGGACCACAGCCCTGCAGAGTATGAAGGTTTGCAATTTGCCATTGCACTAATTGAGAAATGGCTACAACCAACTAACATGGAAATCTAAAGTCAGTGATCATACTGGTGGCACAGCAAATTAATGGAGATTTATCTTACGTACACAACAGCTTGTGGGTTGTAAATCCTAAAGCTTGCATTTATAGCCTAAGGCACCTCAAAGGTAAATGCCTCTGTGTTTTCATTTTTTTAATGTGTCATATTACCTGAAGGAGTGGCTTCTAAAGATACTGAACGGTGATGAAAGCTAGGGGCATAAGGATACCTAGAACTGCTTGTTTTACAGCCACAATATTTATTATTAGTGTCGTCAAAAGTGCTGACTAACCGAAAGAACTAACGTAACTACTTTATAAAAGTCTGTTTGGAAAAAGAGAAATAGGTTAAGATAATAAGATATTGATACTGATATCATTCAGGCTAACGTGTAGAGTTGCTATCACAGCTCAGTGAAGCCTCAAACTTCTGGCCTCAGATGATCCTCCTATCTTGGTCTCCCAAGCACTAGACTAACAGACATGAGCCATCTCTAAATGTTTTATATTTGTAAAGAAATCGTCTATACTGTACTTGTAAGGCAAGAAGTGGAGGGGGTGGAAGCTCACTCAAGCTACAAAGACTAGAGGACCAGTATCAACCCCTGGAAATTTATTTATTATTCCAGAAACTTAACTGGAATAGGAATAATATCAGCAATCTAAAATGTTTGTTGTAAAGACTCCACGTAAACCACTTCACACCCGTCTAGCTCAGAGTCGATGTCATGTGAGCTGATTACTTTTCTGACTTGCTCCTTTTCAGATTTACACAGTGGCTCGGTTCCTCATTATATAGGTGCAGTACTCAATAGTCAGAAATGAGCTTTTAAGAGCTTTTAAGTCTGGTTGGACATGTGACAAAGGTCCCACAAGTGCAGAAGGGCGGGATACACTGAGAAGGTCAGGGCTGCGGGAGTGGTCTCTGGGAGCATTAGCGCTCCGGGGGGGGGGGGGGGAGCAGAGGCGGGACCCACAGGTTTGGCAATGGAAGACATGCATTAGGAGCAGGGAATTTGTGGAGTGGGCTTGACCAGCTTTTATGTCTTGCCTTTGCCACTGAGGTTCTTTCAGCTCAAGAGTCTGTGGCTTGCTTCTGCTTCTATTTGTAGTAACACCAAATCTCAGATCTGTAATGTCAAGATGGGCGAGAGGAACCCAGCAGGAGCAGTGTGACTGCAGAAGAGGAAGGAGGTAGGGGAGCGTGGGGAGAGAGGGAGGAAGGCAGCTAGGAGAAAACACAGGGAAGAGAAGAGAGAGAACACAGGGAGGGCACGGAGAGCAAGGGCAGGGGCTGCCTTGAAAGGAGAGGCACAGGGAGCAGTGGAGGGCCGGGGAGAGCACCAGCCCCGTGCAGACAGACAGATCTGTTTGCAGAAACGACTCTGCTCCCCGGGCCAAGTAACCCTGGGCAAGCTGCTTCCCTGCACTAGACCCAAAGTACCTCTCAAGAGGGCTCATCATATCTGCCTCAGAGGGAGGTTGGGAGAAATCATTCAGACAGTAGATACGTGCTGGTTTAGTACTCAATAAATAATAGCAATGATGGTGGGTCACGCTGATCATAAGATGATGGTGATGTAGGACAAAATTAGAAGGATTTCAGGAATAAGAAAAATGGACAGATGAAGAAGCAGGGAGTAAGAGATGGGGAAGTAGAACATGAGGAATGAAAAGAGAAAATAGGGATATAGAAGAGAGATTTGTTTTTGAACATCAGACGGGCTTCACTGAAGCTTTGCCACAAGCCCCTCCAAAGGACACCATCTCTTTCTCATTCCCATGGTCCTGCCCCTCCTCAGGTGTTTGCCATTTACCTCTTGACGGGTTGGCAGAGGTATACACTCTTCTTGTTTGTGACATGTGCTCCCCCCGTTTTTTTTCCTTTTGGAGAGATGGAAGTGCATCTTGCTCTTGAGTCTTGGTAGCAGGAGCTGAAAACTTAATTGGAGACAGAATCCAGGACCATTAGTAAAGCTGATGGGAGATGGATATATGCTTATCCTATCTTGTATATCTTTTCAGAGAAAATCAAAAGTAAAGAGATTATTCCTAATTCTGCTTTCTCTCACCCATTAATAAGTCCTGAAAATTTACTTCCAAAACATGCACTACATTCACCTGCTTTCTCTCCCTACTGCTATCTTACGATCACAAAGATTTCCATAGTGACATTTGTTTCCATTTTTACCCCCTTTAGTCTTTCTCCAAGGATAAAGTCCACTCCCCCAACATTAAGCCTCTCTGCTGGCCGTACTTTGCACCATGTATAAAATCTAAACCCTTTCTTCTTGTTCACAAAACCTGACATATTTGCCCCCCAGATCTTTCCAATTTTATTGTACTTTTTGCCCACAATTTACCCTCAAGCCATACTCAAGATGTTTTTCTCTATGTTCTTGAACTTGTCAAGTTTTGTTTTTTCCCCTTCAGGGCCTTTTGAATGGCTGTTTCTTTTCTTTCTCGTCTTCATAGTCAGATTCTGGCTTGTCATTCTGATTTTAGCTTAAAAGTCCGAGGGGCTTTAAATTACTACTCTATGAAAAATGCACCCAATCTTGTGGATCACAGAATTTCATTTCTTTACAAGGGGTCTTCTCACTTCTGGTTTTTCTGATATGCGGGCATATGTATGTACGTGTGTCTCCCTGTTCCTAGAGTTTAGCTACAGGAGAGCAGAGGCCTCACACATCTTATTCTCCAAATCTTTCTCTAGTGCCAAGAGATGGATCCAGAATATAATATGAACCCAATAAATATTTTGGTAAATGCTATTGAATTAATGATTCATCCTCTGAATACAAAATCCTTGCCAATGTTTGACATTCTTTATAGGTAATTAGCATTCCGTTCAAGCCAGTAACTCTGAAAGCTTTCCAATACTGCCCTAATTTGGTAAATTAATAATAAGTAAAATTTTCTAAGTCAATGATAATACAATAATATGAAATACTATGCAGAGAAAAACATTAATGATTCAATATGCAGTTATCCCAGCTCAGTTTAAGGCATTCATCTGCTCTGGGGTGAAGTTAGGGTTAAAGCATTAGGGAAAGAAAAAATTACATCATTTATATTATGACTTTTAAAACAGGACCTTGTAGCCAATCAATGGCTTTAAAAGATAGGGAGACTGTTGAAAGAGAAACCATTTTCTAAATTTCTAACAGCTCCCACTGAATAGTTCAAAATGCCAGGCCTGGCCAAACTAAATCACATCTTATTTAGGGGCAATCTGTGATAGACAAGGAGCAGAAGTAAAAGAAAAGTCCGTTTAATCTAGCCCCAGATGCAGGAAAGAAAGAATAAAGTTATGGGAGGTAGAGAGTCAGAAATGCATCCTCTTCCCTCCTTGGGTCTGAACTGCAGAGCTGCAGAGGTGCATGTTACACAAGGTGGGGACCACTCACACCACCTAACCTCGGGTGTCTGCAGAGGTGCATGTTACACAAGCTGGGGACCACTCACACCACCTGTCCTCCGGTGTCTGCAGAGGTGTGTGTTACACAAGCTGGGGACCACCCACAGCACCTGTCCTCGGGTGTCTGCCCCCTTTGTTGAGGAAATCCTCCTGTAAGAAGGTGCTGGGGAATGTGCAGGGGTGGGTTTCAGGAGTCCTCAAATTTTTTAAACAGGGGGCCAGTTCACTGTCTCTCAGACTGTTGGAGGGCCGGACTATAGTTTAAAAAAAAAAACAAAAACCACAAAACTATGAAGAAATCCTTATGCACACCATACATATCTTATTTTGAAGTAAAAAAACAAAACAGGAACAAATACAATCACACCGCTTCATGTGGCCCGCGGGCCGCAGTTTGAGGACCCCTTCCAACACAGCCAGCAGGGTACACTGCATGGCCAGATGGACGAAGTGTCCACATCGCAGGAGAAATCCTGCTTCGGTGTCTCTGTGGGTTGGGTTCTGAAGTGAGAGCAGCCTGCAACCCTTCTCTGGGACCCACAGACTTGGCAGAAAGTCCTCAGTTCCAGCTGGGGAGAGAGAGTAGAGCACACCTGACACTGAGTTATTCCACAGACTTACTTTTCTGGAGCTCAGTATCCCAAATACCATCCCAGTAACATCTAAATTTCTAAAGCAGACAGAAAATAAGCCATAGGTTAGCAGATAGCAGGAAATTTCCAAGAGGAGGCCGAGGGAGCAGGCAGGACCTGGGCCACAACTAAATGGAGAAAAAGACACTCTAAGTATACAGACCCGGAAGGATCTGGAGCTGATGGTGGTGGGAGGAGAGAGATCAGATCAAGCTGGGAGCATTTCAAAGGCCTTAGCTAACACACAACAACGGAGTGGCAGAACCAGTTGCCTCCTTCCTCACCTTACCAAGAGAGAATGTAAACATTTTTCCATACACTAGACACTATATTTGAAAGGAGAAGAGAAGAGACTGAAGGTGAGCAGAAATATCCCTAAAGGACTAAGTAACCCCCAGGTGCCTGGTATAAAGCATTCACTCAAATGCTTTTTAAAACTTAATTGGATCCAATTTCTTCCTAAGGAATTTACCATGCCATGTAGGAGGCAAAAGCTTTGAAGATCTGAGAAGCTTTAGAAAAAGAAAAATGAATCTATATTTATCTATGTATCTGAAAGTACTGTGAGTCTTTTGTAAGCTTTCTATAATGTTGAACTGAAACTCCTCTCTTGTTCCGATACCTTGAGAGTTGACCCAATACAAATTATCTTCTCTAGAAAATATGAGACTACTAATATTAGCACAGAACTCTGATTTCTGAAGTTCATCATTATTTTCATAAAAATATGAAAGAATTAATTTAGGAACACATTTAATTTTTTTGAGCTAAACATTAAATTTAAGAATATATGTGCAACTAGAAAACTATACATTTTTAAAATTTCTAAATAAGTTTTCTGATTATAGAACACATGGATATTAGGAAAACTTGGATCACATACTGTATATGAATAGAAATACACACCTTCAATGTAGTTTTTAATGTGCCTATGCACATGCAAAGGGTGCCAAAAAATGTATAGATATTTTAAGAAAGGAAAAATATTGTAATAAATTTGTAATACTCAAGTCACATTTGACTTTGCAATTACAAGAGGTGCTCACTGTGACTTGTATTCATCTTTTGTTATCAGAGTATATTGAGTATTATAATTAAAATACAGTTTTTTCTTTCTTAAAATATGCATAATTTTTTTTGGTTCCCTTTGTATATTATAATTTTTTCACCCTGGCTCTAATGATGGAGATAAACTTATTAGAAGATTTTTTTCTGTTAGAAATAATTTTGTTCATATTTCAAAAGTTATGTCAATTACCAAGTAAAGTCAATAATTGTAACTAGCTTATATAAGAATGAAAGTGTAATATTAATGATGTATCATTACCATCTAGTAGAACGTCAAGCAATGTGGACTTTGCTTATTTCCAAAGTGTTTTCAAGCATTTGCTTTCAGCTTCTATGTAAAAAAGAATGAGATTTGGAATCTTTTAAGCTTTGAAAATAGTTATAAATGTGAGTTTTTCCCATATTCACATAGCTCATTTTTCCAATTTGAGTTTCATTGTCTCTGCTAAAAGATTTTTATTTGGGAAGACTTTTTTTGTGTGTGTGTGGAGGCTCAGAAATAAGACTATTACATGTTTATGTGCCTAAAAGTTGAAAACAAATCTCCAAACATAGAACAAGTATTTTGATTGCTTTACTGGTGTGGGATTTTTTTTTTTTATTGAAAAATCATTCATGAAGATTTAAAAAAAATGATAATTTTCTGTCAAACATGCAAATAGGTTTGTAGATTATAAGTTAATCACTCCCCTGGTACTAATTGTTGGACCTTCATATAAAAGTACTTTAAGAGTTGTTTTGGATATTAAATGAATTTAAAAGGGAAGTGAATTTCTTAAAAAAATATTTGTATTGAATAAAATATAGTAGCCTTGTAATTATTTTTAAATATTGAGGGTAAGTGTGAAATAGCATAGCTGAGGCTGTTTCTTAAGGAGCAAATTATTTAGGAAATAGTCTACAGGTGTGTGGGGTAAGGAAGGCCTTATTAGTGGACTACATTTGTTTTATTTCTAAAAGGAAATCATCTTGGAATGATAGATGAGTTAAACACTAACTTTAAACTCTAAAAATTAGCAATAAATTATAAAAACAGTTTGAAGTAATTTTACGTCATACCAGATGCTAATAACCTTCAACACAATATTAGGTTTGTAGTCTAACACTCTCCGTTTTTGCTCTCACCAATACATGGCTTTCATTAAATACTACACAAGTCTCTAATTGTCTAAGAGAGTTAATTGTCTAAGCCTGTTCAAAAAGCCAAAAATTACTCTCAAGGAATAAAAACATTAATAAAGGGAATAAAGACACAGATAAGAGTCTGGGCTTTAAATTAAAGAGAAGAGATGAGAGTTGGGCAGCAAACAAAGGCAGTTGGTATTGGTTTGAACAGCTACCTTTTTTCCCCCCAATGTACCACTGTGGATCAGTTTAAACCATTTCAGATATGAACAAGGACTGTGATCAGCTCATGAGTGAAACTCGTTAAATTATGTGGCTAGTCCCTTAGCCATTCTATGACATTGGGTAGGATGCACTTAAAACAATATCTACTGATCAAACTCATTTATTCACTCTTCGAATGTTTATTGCAACACCAACTCAGTGTTGGGTGTTGGTCAGAAATTTTAGGATACAAGAATTGAAAGATACAGACCTTGATGTGAAAGGAGGATGAATGCTCCAGAAAAACAAGGAGTACATAGCCCTAAACGTGATAAAAATGAAAAGACGATGAAATTGAGTCAAGGAGGAGTCTAGAAAGGTTCCTGAGCAAAGGAATGAGAGGGAAGGTCTTGCTGCACCTGGTAAAGAATTTTGAAGGTTGAGTGTAAGTCCACCAGTGGATGTGGGTCAAGGAGCAAGAAGAATTTACGTTAAAGACATGAAGTGTGGGAGAACTTGGCCTGTGTGGAGGACCAGGGTCTTGTGGTAGCAAGGTAGAATATGAAGCTAAAGAAACACGCAATTCAAGAGCCTTCTGTTTCTTTCTAGTGGCTTAAATTATATTCTGAAGTGTGTGGGAAGGCAGGGTTGGCCTATTGTCAGAGCTTCAGCCTGACCTTTGCAGGGAGGGGACGTTAGAAATAGATATGGCAGAGACAGGGGCACCTGTCTGCTGCTGCATGCAGGAGCAAATGATGACATAGCAGGTGTGTCTTGTTCAACTTGTTTCTGTCCACATCTTCACCCATGTTTGCATTTTGGATCATCTACCCAACCTATCATGAGTACAGGAAAGCTACTTTTCCCTGCCTCTTCAGAGAGTAATTGGTTTATAATAATACCATTAAATTCTACACAGAAAGCCTGCTATGCTGTGTGAAAGAAGCAACCCTCATAGATTAACATACAGTATTATGCTGCCAAGTTCTCCCTCACATAGAATCCTCTGAAGAAGAGCATGCAGGACAGGTCATTTATGATTGGCAGGACAGTAGAGGGGATTGTGTAATGACTGGTACCCAAGCCTTCTTTTCTTTAATGGAATGTCATAACTGAAAGTCCTGGGATGCATTAGAGCCTAAGGGATAAGATATGAATGGAGAAAGAACCCAAAAAACAGAGCCACTAGAAAGAGTCCCCTGTCACAATGTTTTTGAAAGAAAAGTAAAATTGAACCGCTGGCTGGATTTGCAAAAGTCAGAGGAGCAAGAGCCACACAGATAGAGCATGTCTGGGAAGATTTGATGAATTTCCTTGAGTAGAGTTCTCAAGTATGAAAAGTAACATGAGGTGTGTATAGGTGTGTGTTTGTGACAAGACAGAGGGAAAAATGATCTATCTGGGATTTTAACCCTTATGGTTGTAATTGAAGTAAGCCAAGTAGATTCACATGTGGTTGTGCAAAAAGAAGAGAGAAATGAGATCCCACGAGTCATTCAAGATAAAACACTTTTACTTGAAACATCTGAAATATCTTTATAATTGACACAAATGTGTGTCAGTTTTTAATTTTTAAACCATTTTGGAGCTAGGGATAGCTGCTTTGGGGAGGGGAGAGAGAGAGAGAGGAGAGTGATATTGAGATTGATTAATATGGATCCAATCAAAGAAAACTAGTGATCTCATGTTTAGAAAATTCAGAAACTGTGTAAGCCCTAGACACAGAATGTTTGCACCATCTTGGTGATGAGGCTGCAGAATCCCTGGGTGATTCCAACACGCTTGCACTGGCTCAGCATTTTCTAGGGAGCTCACTAGTAGGACATGAAGCTGCTCCGTGAAGAGACACAAGTAATGTAGAAAATCACTGCTTGGTAGAGGTGGAGCTGGAACCTGGATCAGGGAAGAAGAGGACAATGCCATTTAAGTATACGTTCTGCAGAGAGCCGAGAAACAGATGCCACCTGTTTTCCTTAAACCTCAAGGCCAAACTTCAATGAGAGCAGAGTTGTTTAATATTCAAGTGTCCAGGCCATCTCTTGTAATTATATTATTTGTACTTAAATTCCTTTGCAGCTTCAAACATTAAATGTCAACCTTCCAACCTTCCTCTTCCTCCCTACCCTCTTTATTTCTTCTTGTGTTTATGAGATGTCACTGTGCTGCGGTGAAGTGTTTACATATTAACTACATCTTGTCAACAGATTAGGTTGGTATTTGATTTGCGGAATCTTTAGAAATGAAAGGTAATCCAGTATTTAAACTTTTAAGTGTTTCAATGTACTGCTTAAGTTGGGAAAATAGACACTATATAAAGAAGACTACTTTCTTACCTATACAGACTTATCTAAAGACTTTAAGCAAGTTTTTTTTTTTTTTTTTTTTTTTTTTTTGTACATTACTTCAAACTGAACTTTGAAAATGGAACAATATTTTTAGGCATGCTCCTAATTTGTAAAATTCCTGAGATTGATCTTCTTATAAAGACAGCGTCATCTATTTATTTTCAGAGTTGGGATTTTGTACGTAAGTGTCTCCAAATATGTGCACCTATGAACTAAAAGTTGCAGACAAATGTACATTCTCTAGAAATTTCTCCAAAAAAGTTGTTATTGTTTTTTTAGCCTTGTCCATGTTTTCAGGGGAAAAGAAGGCATAAAAAGTAAAAAATGGGTTTAAGCATCAAATGTATAAATTGAAAGATATAAAATATATTTGTTGGAAAATTAAGGACCTCAAAAATGAAGTTCTTTCCTTGGTGGTGGTCATCTGGCTACTGAGTAAAGGTAAATTCTGACTGTTTAAATTGAGTTTCACGCTAAATGAGCATTAGTTGCCCAGGAGTCAGACGGTAAAAGGCATTTTGTCTGAGCAACTGATTTTAGAAGCATGTTCATGGAATTAACTAGCAATTCTTTCTTTCTAAGTCACTGCTTTGTTTTTACCCAAACTGTACATCTTTATTCAATGACAATATTTGGACACCCTGCATGAGCAGCCAATTCACTAAGTTGGTCTGGTTATTAACAAGTTATATATGCCTTTGGAAGAAAAGTTTGGAGGAAAGGAAGGAAAGATGTGTCTTCCAAAATTTGAAAATAGAAAATCCCACTTCCTTTCCTTGCCAGTGCTCAAAACTGAGTGTGAATTTGGTGGCTGCTGGACTGTTTTGGACATGCATCTTTGGGCCAGGGTGCATGGTTCAACACTCCCATGTAATTTCTGATCCCTAGCTCTAAACTTGGATTTTTTGCTTTGATACAATAATCAGCAGAGAGGCTGACAGGTGGTTTGACAGTATGGAAGGTGTAAAAAACACTCTTTGCCTCATATTTAAGGATTCTTCTTTTATTTATATAACTCCAGGCTAAGTAGTAGATTTTAAAGAATAAATATTTTTACTTTAAATCTGATCATGGAAAATGTACCATTCAGAAGAACCTCTGCATGTGTCAACATAAACGGCTCTAGACTACAAATTTTCAAGGAAAAAAAAAGCAAGGCAAAGAGAATTCATGTAATAGGATACAATTTATGTAAATTTAAAATAGTAATTTTTTTGTGACTACATATATAAATCATAAAAATACACTGACACTCATGAGAAGGATGAAACCAACTCCAGTGACAAAATAGGAGAAAAGCTATCCTAACAAATCCAACAAATGTTACTACTTCTGAAATTCAGTATTATGCTATTTTTGGTTCTTTTCTGAATTTTGAAATATGTAATAATTAAAAATGTATAAAATTTATGTATCAAAATAGCATAAGAACCCCCTAGATATATACAATTATTTAGTATCAATAAAAATTACAAAGTTCATTGGATACTTTTTCTTCCATTCCTGAGATACTTTACTAAGAAGAATATGTTCCAGCTCCATCCATGTAAACATGAAAGAGGTAAAGTCTCCATCTTTCTTTAAGGCCGCATAGTATTCCACGGTGTACATATACCACAATTTATTACTCCATTCATGAATCAATGGGCACTTGGGCTTTTTTCATGACTTAGCAATTATGAATTGGGCTGCAATAAATATTCTGGTACAAATATCTTTGTTATGATGTGATTTTTGGTCTTCTGCCTAGTAGAGGAATTATAGGATTGAATGGCAGATCTATTTTTTAGGTCTCTAAGTGTTCTCCAAACATCTTTCCAAAAGGAATGTATTAATTTGCATTCCCACCAGCAGTGTAGAAGTGTTCCCTTTTCTCCACAGTATCCAATGTACTCAGCCCTACTATGAAACTAATTTATAGCTTTCACATGAAAGCTATAACCCAGTTATAACCCAAGAATAAGGGGAAGCGGGAAAGGGAGGGAGGGAGGGGGAAGGTGGGTGGAAGGATGGTGATTGGTGGGATTATGGTGCATCTTACAAGGGTATATGTGAAACTTAGTAAATGTAGAATGTAAATATCTTAACACAATATCTAAGAAAATGCCAGGAAGGCTATGTTAACTAGTGTGATGAAAATGTGTCAAACAGTCTATAAAACCAGTGTTCAGTGCCCCATGATTGCATTACTGTACACAGCTATGATTTAATAAAAAAATAAAAATTTACAAAGTTCATAAAATTTTTTAAAAATTCTCTGAGGCTGCTGACTAGTTTAAGAATCTAATATGTATTTAACAATTTAAAAAAAAAAAAAAAAACCATTTGGGTTTCGGCAAAAGACTTTAAATACTTGCCCCAACAAGAAGGGGATTAGACCTATTACCTGCCAAAAAGAGAGGCATCTGTTTATTTTTGCAGGAGAAGTGCTACTTTTATGTCAACAGATCTGAGATCTTGCAAAACAAGATCAAAACACTCCAAGAAGATCTAGAAAAGAGAAGTAAAGAAATTTTAGAAAATCCCCTGTGGACGGGCCTACGTGGCTTTTCACCCTACCTTCTTCCCCTGCTATCCTTATTTACCCTTCACCTTTGGGCCCTGTATCCTTAAAAAAGGTTAGAGGCAATTAAATCAGGTCAAGGTCCGATATCACCGGCTCATTAACCAAGAATCTAACTATTATTCTTCACTGCCCTCCATAGCACCAATGACGGGTAAGATTCCCAAAACTGGGACAACCTAAGACAGGATATGGAGAGGCTGCACAGTGGATTACATTCATAGTACCCAAAGGCGGGTAAGATCACTCTGCGTTCAGTCAACCTAAGACAGGGACCAAACCATTGATGTTCATATCCCCATGACGGGTAAGACTGAAACTGCAAGAGCAGGCAACCTAAGACAGGGGCTATGTTTTTCGCCATACAAAAAACATAAGAGAGAATTGTTGGGCCCTGCCATGTGCCTGAGGCCTAGTGCAACTTCCCGAGCCTGACTAGAAGTAGATCCATCGAGCTACTTCTGCGCAGCAAAGACTCAGCAAGGCCCAGCCTGAAACTGCCTCTACTTAGATACAGCCAACATGGTACCATGCCATTGGCCCAACCCTGTCACGCACCTCATCCCCTGCCTCCTTTCCCCGCCCCTTCCCCACGCTCTATATAAGTGGCTGCCTGATGCAATAAAGTTGAGTTCCTACTTTGAAAAAAAAAAAAAAAAAAGAATCTAATATGTGTTAGCCATTGAGGACACAAACTTGAGGGTGACAGGCACCCTACATGAATGACCTTCTTGTCAAGAGGGAAGAGGGATATACGAGATGTCCTCAATAATAATATGTGCTAATCACAACCATGTTATATGCAATGGTTTCCAAATACAACAATTGACTCTATGATGAATCTTTCCTAGAAAAGTTCTAGGAAATCTAGGTCAGATAAATGGCAAAAAATCTCATACTTGTTGAATTAAAAACAAATTTACCTTCATATTTAAACTTTAAACTACTTACAAACAAAGTAGTCTCATAGAAACATCTTCAAAATACAACTAGAAAATACTCTCATGTAAAAATCAATATGATATACTGTAGGAGATGTCTCTTATGAAGTCCTTTCCCAATCTTTTTTTTTTTTTATGGACATATTATCTCTTCAATTAGATAATCAACTCTTTACAGAGCAGACTGTTTGGGTTTCATACATTTATTATCCACTCTTTGGAGTTTTTGGTATAGTCCTACATAGATGGTAACAACGGTTCAATCTTTATTGAATACCCACTATATGTTATGAGAACATAATAAAAGTCTACATAATCCCAAACTTAATATTTGGGGTTAGGGCACCAGGAAAGACGTCTGGAGTTAATATCCACATGCCAGAAATATGCAGGCATAGTATATGGAGAATTATAATGCCACATATGACAATTGTGCAGCTGGCATCCATCTCCACTTCAGGCATTAAAAAGAATAAAAATAAAACCAAAAAACTACAGTTAATTACCAAGAAGGCTGGAAGACATTTTTGAATCTGAACAATGCTGTATTGCCTCTCCTTCTTGAGAAAATCTCAATGGAAAACAATAAACAAGTTTTTTTTACCCAATTTTCATCCAAAGAAAAACCACCATAAAACTTAGCATTCCATTGTAGTTGTAGACACAAAATATGGGGGCGGGGGTGGGGGACAATTTATTCTATTAATAGCCATACTTGGTAGCTAACAGATTTTTACCAGCAATCATTAAAAATAGAACAGTAAATATTTGACATCTTGGTTTTAATTAAAATGAGCATAATGTGATACTGGAATGATAGAGGAAAGAGACATCCCTGATAAATCTGCAAAGAGGTTATGGGTACAATAAATGGGTCCCAGTAGTAAATACAGACTACACCTGTTGGCTTAATAGAAAACTCCCTTGCCGGAGCCCCGATTGGTTATTTGCATACTTCATTCCTCTTAGCAGCAGGCAAGTTGGGGTTTCAAAAGTTTTACTTTAACCAAAACCCTGTTTGTGGCAGAGTTTTATCTTGTCCAGAAAATGTCATTGATACCAATGAAAGGCAAAAAATGAAATCAAGCAAACCCAGAAGTATTTAAAGCAATTATGGTTGCTACGGAGATGGAAAACAAAGTAAACACATTTTAAGGGACAGTTTGAGATAGCAAGAGCCCACATGAAGTCAGGGAAATCTAAGTATGTGCATGATAAAGAAAGTGACATCCTCGCACCTGTAACTATGAGGAGAGACTCAGAGGTCTGTGTCTGGGAACCTACTACCGTCTCATGAACCCCCTTCTGCCTCTCTTCTAAGCTAACTGGCTCCCACCTGTCTCCCCTTTGTGGACTACCTCCTAGTAAGGATTTCTCCCAGGCAGGGAGTAGGAAGGGGCCCCCTGAGGGGCAGAGTCCTTTTCTTTCTTCATTTGACTCCTTCTTTTGCAACCTAGATTATGGCATTGCTTCCTGAATCACAATGTGCTCATTCAACTCCTAAAATCCAGCTTCCAGATGTTTGCTGGGCCAAATCCCAGAAGATAATTGGTCTTTTTTGTTTGTTTTCATTTATCTCAGACCCCTCTTCCTTCCTTCTTTCCCTGGGTCACTGCAATGAAAGTATTAATAGTGACTAACATTTACTGAGTTCTTGCCATGCTCCAGGCAGTAACCTAAACACTTTTTCAGGTATTAAGTCTTGTAAATCTCATTAACAAGTTGAAATTGATGTAGTCTTCATCCCCATTTCACAGCTGAGGAAACCTAGACACAGCTAACAAATGACTGGGCCTGGATTCCTATCTCGGCAACTCAGCATCTTTGTCAGCAGACCATGCTGACTGTCTTGTGAATTTACATGTTCACAGAATTGCTTGGGATAAGGAAGGATGTGGAAGAAATATAATGACTTTCAATGTACCCAAAGTACCTTGATGTTAATTAAATGCTTTTTGATGGTAATGTCATGGTTTTGATAAAATCCTTCAGTGGGGGTTGTAAGAGCTGGTGATTTTGTGTGTGGTGGGGCAATGGTGGTTTCTTCACACTCATTCCACAAGTATTTGAATACTTACCATGTGGGCTAAGAAATGAAAAAAAAAAAAATTCTGATGAGATGCTTACCCATAGCTGCCCCATTAGCTTTTAGTCTGGCAGCAGAAACAGACGTACAAACAAATGGAGACCAGTGTGAAAGATGTTATGCGTGTACATCAAGATACACAGAGAACTGCAATCAAATTTATCAAGGTAAAGAACAGAGAAGGTCTCACACAGGAGTGTATTCAGAATATATGATTAGACAATTGTCCTGAGCAAATCAAATTAATATAATTAATTATTGATCTAATTAGAAATTTCTAATTGTGTTTAATCTTCACATGTATGAAGAAACAAATTTCACAGAAACTTGAGGCCAAGCTTAACTTTTCTCATCATATCTTGTTCTTATCCAGATTACAGAGACCAAGATTCTAAAGTATTTATTGAAGTTTCTAAACTAGTTCCAATTTTTTTTCCCAATGGGTGTTTTGACACTCCATAAATATATTTGGATAACTGGCTATGTTAGTTCTGGTGTGATGTTGACATGTCTGTGATTCTGAAGATTGAGAGAAGCTTGTGACAGCCCTGAATCAACACTGTGCCCCTAGTTATTACCTAATCACACACATTATCTCATGGAGAGGTCCTCAGGGATGATAGGTGAGGAAGTTTATATTCTGAGTGGCTGCTTAGGAAAGGTCAGAAGTGCCCTCTATGATAGCAAGCCTTAAAACACATCAGATGTGATTTCCAAGCTGAGAGATGAATCAACAGCAGGGCATTCCACAGTATCTAACTTGCATCTGTTCGGCTGCAGGCTGTAGGGCTGGAAACAGGTCTCCATCTGAAGCTTCTAGCAGTGTGGCAGAAGAAAGCAGGTAGTAAGCAGAATCCTGGGAGAAATGTACAAGGAAGGCAATTCCATCAGAAGCAAGCAGCGCCATTTTGTAGGAAAATAAATGACTCATTCTTTCAGAGGAGGCAGATGAGTTGGAGAATCTGCAGGGAGCCTAAGTCACTTCACCAGATTTGCAGTGCGATGCATTTTTGGACTTAAAATTTGGGTGCCTGTGCAGTTGCCCCAGAAAAGGGGAACTGATGCCATAGAAGATAGATTCCATTGATCGGGCCCGGAGACTGCGTATCCGTGAAACAGACAAGCGGGCAAAGACCAGGGGAGACAAGAGAGGCTGACTTGTGTATGTGCAAGGTCAGATCCTGTCTTTGTAATCTTTTGTTCATTATAGATTGTTTTTGCATTAAATACTGTATTAAAGTATTATTTATATTGATTACTGTGTTTCTTGGCACTCTTTACATGTTATACCTGAGTATAATTTTATACCTGAGTAGAGTACCTCCTTAGTGCCGGCCCTGCCTGACTTCTATTGAAGTGAGATGTTATTTTAATACTTACTATAGACCAGTGAATGGAATAGCTGCATTTTACTGTGGATGGGACCACACAGGGCACCTCATGTTACTTTAACACAGAAGCAACAATTAGGTGGCCTCAAGACCATGTTGAGCCTGCAGACATATGTCATTACCATTGTTTATTTTTAACAATGGAATCAGTTGCCCCACTTCAAAATTGGAAAACTTCTTCTAAAACTATTTAAATATCAAGCTTCTCTTCAAAAGTTAGAATGTCTAACACACTGGATCTATCGTGTTCATTCTCTCACGCAGTAATCAATGAAATGTGGCTAAAATGTTTTCTCCAGTTCCCTGGACCCACTTCACACAGGCATTTTACCTGCCTGGTAAAAAGCTAATAGGGCCTGCATTGAGATTCTGAGTCCTGATTAACTGCAGAGTTCTTTCAGCAACATCTATCAAAGATGGGCTTTCATTCATTTAATGGATAATAACTTTGTGTAAAATGGTTTTGTGTGTAAAATATTGTGCTGAGGAATAAGATGACAAAATGTCTTCTTTCTTGGAACTTGTTTTAGCCACATAGGCAAAGTTATGGGTTGAATTCTATGCCCCCACAATAAATAAGAAAAAGGAACGTTTAATTCTTAACTCCAATACCTCAAAATGTGACCTTACTGGGAACTAGAGTTTTCACAGAGGTAATAAAGAGAATTCATTTGATTAGCCTCTAACCCAAAATGGTTGGTGTCTTTAAAAAGGGAGGGAGGGGAATTTAGACACAGAGCCAGACACATACAAGAGAAAAATGATGGAAAGACACATGGGGCAAAGACGATCCAAAGGGATTGAGGATGGTTAGCAAACACCAGAAGCTGAGAGAAGCGAGGGAGGATTCTTCCCTGGAGCTGTCAGAGAGAGCGGGGCCCTGTATACACCTGGATTTCTGACTTTTAGCCTTGTCAAGTGAGACCATAAATTTCTGCCATTTTTTAGCCACCAAACTTTCTGATACTGTGTTTCAGAAGCCCTAGGAAATGAATACAGACAGCTACTAAATAACTCTCTGAACAAGTACTTAATAATGGTGAAGGTAATGACGGGGGAGCCCAGAGCACCATGCGAGCCTGTGTGAGGATGGATGGGCTGATGTCTCTTGGAGACTGGGGGGCTTTTCTGAGGAAGATGTGTGTAAGCTAAGGTCTGAAGTATGAGTAGAAGTTATTTTCTAGTAATACAGGGGACAGGTACAGTCTAGGCTGGAAGAACTGACACACATGGAGGCTCTAAGGAAAGAGAGAGGAGTGAAGTATATTCAGGAAAGTGGTGACCAAGCCATAGATGACAAAGTGTGGCACCTCGTGAGGTCGGCTCTGTACAGCTGTGTATGTTGACTTACCATGTTATTTGGGGGAAGTTAAGATTTACCTCACATGTTTTTTTTTTTTTTTGCCTCTAGCTTCTTTGCTTTAATTTATTTATTATTAAATCATAGCTGTGTACATTAATGCAACCATGGGGCACCATACACTGGTTTTATAGACCATTTGACGTATTTTCATCACACTGGTTAACATAGCCTTCCTGGCATTTTCTTAGTTATTGTGTTGATATTTACATTCTACATTTAGTAAGTTTCACATGTACCCTTGTAAGATGCACCGTAGGCATCCAATCACCCTCCCTCCGCCCATCCTCCTAGAAAGCATTCTTGTCGTAGTGTGAGAATCAGGGATTTAGTTAGAATTAACTATTCACTGAATGTTCTCTGATGAGGTGAATTACATCCTAGCCCTCTCTAATTTGTTTAGAAAAATGACTCCTGCAAAATGAGTTCTTTTAGTGTCTTATCTCTATATTATTTCTGTGGTTATTTTTCTGTACTTAATTAATTCCATTACAATGTGAAACATCTCAGATAGTTCCTCACCCCCAAATTTACTCTTTCTATAGAAATCATTCACAATTGTTTTCATTTTTACAGGAAAAAAAAATTTCCTTGAGGAGTTTTGAATTGTAAGTTACAAGAAGTAAAGAAACACTTGTCTAAAAATTTAAAGAACACTTTAAAAGTTCCCCTACGTTTTGTTTGTTCAAAAAGGCAAAAACAAAGCCAGGTGTGGTTGCTATCGCCTGTGATCCCAGCACTTTAGGAGGCTGGGATGACACGATCACTTGAGGCCAGGAGTTTGAGACCGACCTGGGCAACATAGTGAGACCTCATCTCTGTAAAACAAAAAGGCAAAAACCTTTGATGTTTTAAAGATCTAAGACTATAAGGGAGCGGAAAGGAGGGACTGATGTGTAGTTAAGCATGAAAATATTTTAGAATGGTCAGTTATTAACTTCTAATTCGCGTGAAAGAGACTTTCAAAACTTTCCCTTTCTGTAATTAGTAATTAAATCACTACTGTGAATGCGGCCATGAAGGAGTGAGCATTTAATAAAAATAAAGATAATGGAAAAGACTCTACACGCTAAATATACATCTTAGGAAAAGCAGCAACAAAGGAACTCAATCTGAATCCACAAAGAAAATTAGACAACCCATTTCAACTAAAAACAAACAAACTCTGTTGATAGAGAACACAAATAGAGGAAGATCGTCTTACTCAACTCATAAATACATACACAGAACTCTCTTAAAGTAGAGAAATGGTCCAATCTATAACAAAATGAAATTTGGTCAATTATGGATTAATTTATGCCACTTAGTAAGAAAATTTGAGTTTTGGAGGGTGTTCTATTTTGAAAATGGAACATTTCATTAGTCTGGAATCTCTGAAAGGTAAGTCAGTCGGACATTTGAGGTAGAACTTTGCCTCGGAGAACTGCACCCATCCTGGCATGAACATTCTAGTGCCTGTGTCACTCTCAGAGGACGGGGTTTCACCCTAAACTGCTTTTTCCCATGGGTAGCATAACTCCCTCATAGGAAGTACTTAGTTTCCAAAAAATGGCAACAAAAGTGGATATTCTTGGAAATCTATTGATTAAAATGCTTCCCTGTCTCTGTCTAATCTTTTAAAAATCCTTGTAAATTTCACATAGTCCTTTTAGTTCTTTTTAAGGATCGATTCAACTCCAAGTACTTAAGGGTATGATGTTCTATTGGCAATGGCTAAAATAACACACACTTTGCCATTGGTGGAGCAAATGGAATCTTACTGTTACAGTTCATCTTTACATTTTTTTGAGAACATGGGTGCATACAAAACATCTGACAAATCCTGAGAACCTAAAGCAGAGATTCTCAAACTGTACTATTAACATGCAAACTCTTAGGCACCCACCCAACATACCCCATTGTTCAGAGTTTGAGGTGGTCTGGGGACTACAACTTGTAAAACATTGATGTAAACTTTTTAAAGAAATAAAATGATTCAGTAAAATTTAACCTTTGTATGTTGGATCTGGCTAACAATTCTTTATATGAGCTAAGTTTGAGGCAATTATTAACCATATCTTATTTGACAGGAAAGTGACTTTTTAAAAATTAATAGGCTTTTTTCCGAACAGTTTTACATTTACATGGAAATCACGTGGAAAGTACAGAGAACCCATAACCCCCCTTTATCCCTCACCCTCAGTGTTCCGCATTTGTAACATATTGGCATTAATGTAGTACATTTGTTGCAATTGATGAGACTTTTGAAATGATATGCTAGGTTGCCCAATCCATCAGTGGCTGGGCTGAGGCTGGGAATGAGGCCACACCCATCTACACTCTCTGGAACAAGCTCCCAGGCGACTTCTCCTGCAGAGATGTTGCATGCAGATTATCACCATAATGACTGTAATTGTTCTGCTCTAGTATCTGATCACAAGTGGCAGTAGACTCATTTGACTAAGCACTTTGGTTGGTGCCTGGGGTCCTTGGTATTTATCCTGACTCCATCTTTACTTTCTTTGTAACCTTGGATACATTAAATCTCTCAGATTTAATGCCTGAGAGACTTAAGTGTGTAAGCCTGGGAAAGAGAACAATAACAATGCATAATATTAACTAATTTATACCTCCAATCTTTCCAAAGGGAAGTGGGATGGGAGCAAGTTACAAATATACTTAAATTTACACATAAAGATTACAGAAGGATTTTCCACTTGTTCATTCGTGCTCTGAGACAGCTTAGAAACTCAAATTCTAAAGCACAGATCCTTCCCTCAAGGATCTTCTAAGTGTGGATGGGAAGGACATCAAGAAAAAGTCTCTTACTACCATGGTACTGTTTCCTCAACAGTGTAAGAAATAAACCCCAAAGAGTGGGCATACAGCCCAGTAGCTAGGTGGAACTTGGGACAGGGCATCCCTGGGAAGGGTTACCCCCCCACACACACACAAATGTGACTTTCCCAGCTGACGTTGAGTGGCAGTTGGCAAATCCCTGAGCGTCTCAAACCATTTGCGGTCAAGAACCAGTACAATCTGCCAAGTACCAAAATGCTGTGGTGCCAGGTATGACTCATCACGTGAGCCTAACAACATTCAAACTGGTTTAGAATCTGTTCAAAGAGCCCACCAATCACGTTCTTGATGTCGTGGCATTGCTAAAGAGCTGCACAAGTTTCTAAACTTTGCTGTTCATTTCGTACTTGTTACATACAGGCTTTGTTTAGTTTAGCATTGGGCCAGGTACCATTGGAGGGGCGCAGGGAAGCCTGTTAGAAAAGTTCACCAGACGGAATCCCAGTCTAAATTCTAACGAGATTCCCTGGACCCAGTACCAGGGGTTTTGATCGCTCATCTGACTCTGTGCCGTCAGCCATGTCTGCTTCCTTGAGGTTTAGGAAGAGGGTTACATTTTTAAAGGTGCTATTGCCCATGTCCCCTTACAGTTTACAAAACTACATTTCCCCGACGTTATGAAAACGTCTTCTGACTGCAAGGGAGAAACTCGATAAGGGAAGGCAGCTTCCAGAATTCTGATTAGCCTCGGATTTGGGTTTTGATCTGGCCCCGGGGAGCTGTGCGGACCCGCTTCCTTCCCCGGCTTCGCTAGTCCGCAGAGCTGCATTAATGAGATCGGTGTTGAGCTGGTTCCAGGGTCGGCTAAACATCAAAAGCAGCACAGAATCCCCCCACCCTTCCCCGCAAGTGACTATTTAGTCTCTATCAGCAGAAGGAAGAGTCAAGTCCTCCACTCGCGCCTAGGTGGGGAGGCGGGGAGACCCGGGGAGCTGCGCCGCCCGCTCCAGCCAGCCAGTTCCCCAGCCCGCTGCAACCTGAGCGGCATGGTGGGAGGGGCCTGGGTGGGAGGTGGGGGGCGGGGCGCGCCGGCCGGGCGGGGCCAGACGGTGTGGCCGCTCAGGGAAGGGCCGGCGGAGGGTTGAGCTTCTGGGGGCGGGGCTAGGGTGGTAGGAGGGCGTGGCCCACTCCTGGCTGGGCGTGCCCAAGCGTGTGGGCGGGACTGTGCGCTGGTCTGCGAGTCTCCGCGGGCTTGAGCTGGCCGGTCCGCGGCGCGGGACTGCTGGCTGCGCTCGCGCGGAGAGAGCGACGGGATCGGGCTTGCTTTGTGGCCGGCTCTCCCCCTGCCAGCCCCGCGTGGCTCCGGACGGAGAGCAGAGGTGGGGTGGTGCTCCCGCTAGGTCCCCGCCACCCTCCCCCAGCCTGGGGAAAGAATGTGCCACCAGCTGTTCTCCGCCCGGGAGCGCTTCGCCCGTAAGTGAGGAACTTGGAGGAAGTAGAGACAAAGGCTGCAGTTGGGACGAATGAGTTAGAGACTTGGGACAAAAGGTGAGAAAGAAAAGAAAGGATCGGGCGATGGCAGCGGGGCAGCCCCACGGGCTCGAGTTCCTGGGAGTCGCGCCGTGACACGCATGGTTTCCTGGACCTGCGACTGCGCTGACTTCCGCGAGCTGGGAGCCGGACTCGGCAAGTTGGGGAGTGCTTCGGAACAATGGATAACTTCTTCTCCGAGGTGAGTGCGCTCTCGGCTCCGACCCGGCGTCCCGAGCCCGGCGACGGAGGGTGGGATCTGCCCGTAGCGCGGCGAGCACGGGGTACCTTTCCAAACTACGCCCGAGAGCACTAAACTTCCTGGGAGTCGCCTGAAATCAACCCCTCACTCTTCGCCACCCCCAGTCTGATGAGTAAGCCCAGGCAGGTTTTGTTTTGTCCCGCGCTCCCCCTTCGCTCCGCGAGGTGGGCAGGCGCGTTTCCTCTTGCGTGGGTGGCAGGGCTCGGGGCGCCCTCCCTGCACACCTCGCCAGGTGAGGTGGCCGGCGCCGGGGCTGGGCCCGGGGAGGATCGACCTGCCTGTCTGCCCGGGTGCAGGAAGCTCTATAAAATGTTCGACAAGGACGTGCCTTTCTCCAAGAAAGGTCTGGTCTAGTATTTCCTTTGCAAAACCTGCGAGCTTCCTGTGCAGGGTTTCAAACGCTTCCAGAGGAGACGGTTTAATGAAGTGTGAGCTGCAGAGGCGAGGCTTTCATCAGTCACTGTTTGCTCTGCCTGCTGGACCTTGGAGTCATTCATAAGTGCTCTTTCAGGGTTTGGGATCATTGCAGAGCATGGTATCAAAAGACCATGTATTTGTGCTGGGTTTTGGCCTATTTTAATTTCGAATTTAAAGAAAATTCGTTTAGGGCAAACTGATAGTTTTAGAAGATGAAACTGATGCCCTCTTTACGTTCCTGGAGGGCGGGACACTGAAACTTGGTTTGAGAGCGGTCCCCTCCACCCTCCTCCACACTCCCCACCCCTGTATGGAGAGTTGCTGTGGGTTCTTGGCTCCCTTTCCTTTCTTGGTTGTGTTTATTTAATAAATTCTGTTTAAGTTTGAGGTTTGAAGTGGCTCAGAGTAAACTTAGTTGACTGGAGAGACTCTGATGGGACTTCGTTGAGAGCCAGGGAATGTTTTGTGAATCCAGAACAGTCTTGGAGTCTTCCAGCTGATCAGAGGGTGAGGCTTTGCCTCTGTGTTAGCTAACTTGTTTTATCTGCCTTAATTGGGTGTAATATTTCAAGTAATTCTGCTTTATGGAGGCTCACATACTGTATTGTCAGACAACTATTTATAATAGCAAAAGCAATAAATATACTGGGTGTAATAGTAATATTCAGTTTTTCAAAATGGTGTTGATGTGATGTCCACATTAATTGTGGAAGACTGGAAAGGAATTAATCATCCATCAAGATATTATATTTCCCATATATATATGAACAGTGAGACGTTGCCATTTTCCAATTCATAAAGCTTTGTTTTGGTTCCTGTAAGAAGGTACCAGAACCTTTTGCAAGAGTTGCAGGTTGTCTAACGGTAAAGGACCTTTGGTCTGCAGTGTGTTCTAGTGTTTAAGAAAACTGAGGTTTTGCCTCTAGGGCAATAATTATTAATTTTGTTTTTGTTTGCTTTTGTGTTCTGGGTCTGTTTGAAAATCTGATGAAAATGTTGAATTTGTATTCTGAGAGTCCCAGACCTGCTGAAGTGTGAGCATCGCAGGGGTCCACGGCCTCCCCGTGGGAAGAACTCTGCCCCCTAGTGCAAGTGGGGGAGAACTTCAGGATAACGTCCTGGATTTGCAGCGTCCTGACCTCCAGTTCCCTTTGGACTTTGAAGTCTCAAAGTACTCCTTTTTTCCCTTGCACTATAGCGTAGTTTAGAAGACCCGGTTGTTGGATTTTACCTCAGTGATGGCGGTTAGCGATCATCTGCTCTATCTTCTTTGTTTTGTAGACACAGAATCTTAACCCAAGGATGTTAGTTAAGTCATTTGCCCAATGTTGAAGAACTAGTTACTAAATTCAGATCCTTTTCCTTTGCTGCAGGTGACTTTGGTATTCCTGGGAGATTTTATTTTGTGTAAGGTTATATTTTTAATTTGATGTATTTGTATTACAATATTAATTTCTAATTAGCTTTCAAAGTTCTACCCTTAAACATTATCACTTTGAACAGGAAGGAGGCAAAGCCAGCCAGAGAGGCCAAACAGATGTATTAATTGGAGACACTCCCTCCCCCTCTCTCTCTCTCTAATATCTTATAATAGAGCATCCTTTTGTCTATTGAATAAAATATCCAAATGTCCTGATAGAATAGAAACAGTGAGTGTGGAAGTGATATATTCCCAAGGACAGAGAAATTTTAGGGCCTTCTTATCACCAAGCAGTATCCTGTTGTTCTTTGCTGAGTGTTCCCATTGTGATTTATGGATAATGACTTGTTGCACAACAATTTGAAGCTCATGCTAACAGGTAGGGAGGAAAGTACTGAATGAGATGCATGTTATTAGCTCTATCCTTGAATAGCCAAATGATAAGGAGATGGAAGCGACTTGGAAAGAGCAGTTTCTATTAAATATTTAGAGCTAGACTAAGGTTTCTCAAACTGGGCACTGCTGCCAGGTAATTTTTTGTTGTGAGAAGCTGTCTCATGCATTGTAGGATATTGAACAACATCCCTCATGAGATGCATCTCACCCCCACAGTTTGTGACAACCCAAAATATATAATGTCTACAGACATTGCTAAACGAACCAGGGGAGCAAAATCACTCCCAGTTGAGACCCACTGCGGCAGACCCTTGTAGCAGTTGCCTTGTGGTATTAATTCCTGTGTTTGTTGCAGAAACCACCTTCTTGTCTGCCCTTGTCTGTTTTAAATAGGATCTCTCTCACTGCTAGCCAGCTGGAGGCTTGGTAGGCTTGTGCCAGTCAGCTGACGACTGCTGACTTCAAAAGTTCTCTAGGATGGGAGAAACTGAGCGTTCCAAACTCCCCAGTTTCAATATCTGTGTTGTCTTCATTAGATGTTTGTGGCTTATGTTGAGTTGATTGGGTGTGCACTTTGGGGAAACTTGTTTTTTCAGTATTTCTAAGTTAAAAAGTTTACTTTAGGGGCTGGGCACAGTGGCTCACGCCTGTAATCCTAGTACTCTGGGAGGCTGAGTTGGGTGGATTGCCTGAGCTCACAGGTTCAAGACCAGCCTGAGCCAAAGAAAGATCCTGTCTCTAAAAAATAGCTGGACATTGTGGCCGGCACCTGTAGTGTCAGCTACTTGGGAGGCTGAGGCAAGAGAATCACTTGAGCCCAAGAGTTTGAGGCTGTTGTGAGCTATGACGCCACCGCACTCTACTGAGGGCGACAAAGTGAGACTCTTGTCTCCAAAAAACAAAAAAAAAAAAGTTTACTTTAGGCGGAAGCTAAGTTTAGCTATTTCTGTTACCAGAAGCAATTAAAAAAAAAAAAAACTAAACTTTTCTGTTTGGCTCAACCAGCAAAATGGTAAGATCACTGTGCAAACTTGTTGGTGCTTTGAAGTGGATACTCTTTCTACACACCAAGGGCCAATTAGTACCATGCCTAGAATGTAGTAGTGGCCGTTAAGTACCAAGTGACTTTTTCGGTTTCCGTTTTGGCCTTAGGAATGGCACAATGGCTGTTCAAGGATACAATCTTTTGAGGATTATTAGTAAGACATAAACAACTTTGATTTTCAGAATAAATATGTGAAATGTACCCAAATAAGATGCAAACACAAATTAGAAAACAGGTATTAATGTTTAAGGGATAAATTGTCAGTGGAAACTATTCCAGATGTGCCTATTATTTACAGCCTGATTCACTCTGGGTTGGAACAAACTCAACTCTACAGATATTAATATCTGCCTCTTCCACTTAAGTGAGAAGGGTTGGTTCCTGGAGTTGTTCAAATAGCTTTTTTTTTTTTGAGATGGAGTCTCATTCTGTTGCCCCTGCTAGAGTGCCATGGCATTAGTCTAACTCACAGCAACCCCAAACTCTTGGGTCTGGGAGTAGCTGGACTACAGGCTCCTGCCAAAATGCCTGGCTAATTTTTCTATTTTTAGTAGAGATGGGAGTCTTGTTCTTGCTTAGGCTGGTCTTGAAGGATCCTCCTGTCTCAGCCTCCTTAAGAGTGCTGGGATTACAGGCGTGAGCCACCGTGCCCAGCTCCAATAGCCTTTTAAACAAGAAATAGAATTTCCAAGCCTATTTTTCTCCCCATCTTGTAGAATATATATATTTTTTGTTTGTGATTTATTGGTATTTCTTTTCTGAGGCATTTTTATTTTGGGAAGCCCCTCTCCAATCAGCTCTCAGTGTGTAAAGGGGAGTTGCAGAGAGCTTCCTTGTCCCACCAAATCCTGAGGGCAACCCCGTTTGACCGTTACACAGTCTTTATCAGGAAATTGGCTGAGTCCCTTTTACTTTTCTTACAATCAAGCTTTAGTGCCTTGCCTGTTCTGTATACTTCAAGAAGATCTCTGTTGTCCAGTACTTGTTCTTTTGCCCCTGCCACGTGGGGGACAGCAAAGCTGGAGAGCAGGTGCTTCGGGGCAGTTGTAACTAGCAGAAGGGGATGAGCTCCCTGGTCAGGGTGGGCAGGGAAGGACTGCTTCTTCCCATGGCATGTGGCCTGCTGTTCTCGCAGAATCAGGGACAGACCGGCTGGGGCAGGGCCTTTACTGTTTAACCAGAGCGGTGCAAGAGAGAGCAGAGTGTTCGCTTTCCCAGCTCCACTGGCTCTAAGTGGCTCACCTTTGAGGACATGAACCTTGAACATGCACTCTGCTGTTGTGACTGACAGGGCACAGAGTACCTTATTATCAATGAGTTTCAATATTTTGGATTCAGAGAAACTGGTGTGTGATGTTTTCATGTCACTAATTTGTAGGGGACTTCCAGGAATGAGCCACCAGTGAAATCTCTATTAAGCTTTGCTCCTTGCCTAGCTGCCCCTAGGCTGAGTGAAAAGTGCCTGGTGTTAGCAGAAAAGTCTGGCTCCCCTTCACCCCCTGTGGCATAGCAGCCAGGTTGTCTGACCTTCCTGGGCTTTTAGTTCTCTGGTCATAGTGAGGATGAGAGTGTCTACCTTGCGTACTTATCAGCAGAATTTGAGATAAGATTTACAGAGCACTTCGCATATAGAAGGTGAGTAATAGTAAAAGGCTGGTTTTGATAACTGTACTTATAAATTAAGATTGAGTGGCCTCTGATGGTGAATGAATACCAGTAGTTGTGGGTGCAGGGAAAGCGCCACCTTAAAGCTGCTCCCCGGTATTGTTTCCCATGCTGGACTGCATGTATTTGCTTTCTATTTTCAAGTTTATGCACTTGTGGCAGATTTTGTGTTTCCAGAATTCTGTCTGAAACATGTTCTTACTGCTTTTAAAATACAGCTCGCATTTCTTAGTCTGGTTTTCAAGGCCTCCTGATCTTGAAACTCCCTCTTTATTCTTTCCCGGCACGTGACCCCACTCCACAGGTTCTGTTACCCAGTTCTGCCCCGTCCTTTGTGCATGTGGCCCTCGCTGCCGATCGGGTGTCCCACCTGTCTGGCTCCTTTTTGCAACTGTCTCTGACAGGTCTAGTTCACGGTGACCCCTGTTCTCTTTCCTTGCTCTCTCCGGGTCTTGTTAGAGGGAGTTTACCATTGTTAGCTAAATGCTTTACCCACTGTACAAACCTCTGCCCCGCTTTTCAGATGAGTACATTGAGCTGCAAGAGGTTAAATAGGTCACTTATAAATAAATCTTATCACCTTGTTTGCACTGAAAGGTTGGGATTCAATCCTTGTATAGCAATTATTTCCCTCAAAGCACAGATTCCTTTGGGGGGGGGGGGAGGAAAGTGCTTCCAACGTTGATTATGAGGCATTTTACAGTTCTTTCAAAGCAATAATAAATATGGCTGGTGTTTATTGGGTATGGTCAGTCATTTGTGTTTGTGGATTCTGCATTGGTGGATTCAACCAACCACAGATTGAAAATATTTAGAAAAAAATTCCATCTCTACTGGACAGGTACAGAATTTTTCCATAGATTTTGTTATCTGTGGGAGGTTTTAGAACCAATTTCCCATAAATAAGTGGGGCAACTATACTTACCATGTGCCAGGCACCTTGCTAAGCATTCTACATTTAGTAACTCATTTAATCCACTTAACAACCCTATGAGTAAGGCTCTAAAATTATAAGCACTTCATAGATGAAGAAAGCAAGGCTCAGAGAGGTTAAGTAACTGGCTTGGTGTTGCACAGCTAGAAAATGATAGCCAGGATTTGAACCCAGACAAACTGTCTCCAGAGCCATGGCAAGTTCTTCACCGCCCTGCTTTTCTGTCCTGCTGGCATCATTTGTCTTAAAACTTGCATCATCTTTTCTAGGCCCTTTGATGAGGTGTCCTATACAGTAGGCAGTTTGTAAATGATTTTCAAGTTGAAAATGCGTGGGAGTTTGGGAAGACAAGTTGTTCATGCCCTAGGAACACTGAAAACCCATCAGGAAAATGTGAATCTGCTTTTGAACATGTCCCTAATTTGTATTTGGTTTTTAAAGTTAGCGGCCCTAACCTCATGACAACACTAGGAAGATTTACATAACAAGGCACTTAGAATATGGGGTTTCTGAGAAGTGTTTATTTCACTAAAAGACAAGGTAGGACTCTCCAATTCTATCAATTATTAGTGTATTCTTTGAGGTGCCCCGATAGCATCTTCTCTTTCAATTAAAGAATCTGACCCCGGTTTGCCAGTTTCTTCGTATCAGTTGTGTTCTGTCCGTTTATTAATGCTCATGGAGTGATCATGACAGCACATCGGATTATTTATCAAAGAGCATTTTTTGAATGAAACATTTTGCTGCCTTGCTAAGAGAAAATGTGTCTGCCAGACCCAATCTAACATCTCATGTCATGTGACAGCATGTCATCTGACTTTGCCAGTTATAGGAAAACGTGTTAAGAGTTCTTGGGGCAAAGCTAGGACACGTCTATTGACACATAGCCAGGGAAAGGGAGTGTCACGTGGAAGTTGTATAGCTAATAGCTCTTCCTTCACACAGGCTTCTGTATCTGCTCTTAAGGATTAAAATGTCCTCTATATAAAAGCATTGAAATTATGGTAATTTAAAGAATGACCTACTTATGACAAAGGAAAAGGCTGGCAAGGTTTGAATTTTTGTGCTTTAGCGTAGGGATGTTGACCTTTACTATCTGAATGCTTTAAGGGCAAAGATAAGACAAGATTTGAGGATGTTGGACTATAATGGGTTTTTTTTTTAGTGGGTTTTTCACTCAATATTGAGTTCCAAAAGAATTTCATCGTTTTTTAAAAATGTCTTTGCTTTGTTTGGGGGGGGAGCAATCAGTTAATGGTATGTGAGTCAATATTATGAGTTATATAGATATATTGTAGAGAGAGGTAGACTGACTGCTATGACTATTCTATGCTCATCAGATGTACTTTGTTAAAATTCTGTTTAAAAGTAGTTTATCCAAGCAATTATGTGCTCATTTCTGGGGACACCATGAATAATTTTTTGCTTTTTATTAGCTTAGGCCCAGGACAAATGTCCTAAGTCTCTAGGGCTAGCCCTGCCGATTCTTCCTGGGACTATATCATCAATCAGATGATGATTTTTGGTTGTTGCCAGAAAATAGCAAACACATTTATACCTAGATCATTGCATACATGTTTGTTTCTTTCGTTTCGTTTTGTTTTGTTTTGTTTTTGTAGAGACAGTCTCATTTTATCGCCCTGGGTAGAGTGCTGTGGCATCACAGCTCACAGCAACCTCCAGTTCCTGGGCTTAGGTGATTCTCTTGCCTCAGCCTCCCAAGTAGTTGGGACTACAGGCGCCCACCACAATGCCCGGCTATTTTTTTGTTGCAGTTCGACCGGGACTGGGTTTGAACCCACCACCCTTGGTATATGGGGCTGGCGCCCTATTCACGGATCCACAGGCGCTGCCCCTTTTGTTTTGTTTTGTTTTGTTTGTTTTGAGACAGAATCTCACTATGTTGCCCTTCGTAGAGTGCAGTGGCATCACAGCTCACAGCAATTTCTAACTCTTGGGCTTAAATGATTCTCGTGCCTCAGGCTCCCAAGTAGCTGGGACTACAGGCGCCCACCATATGCCTGGCTATTTTTTTGTTGTAGTTGTCATTGTTTTAGTAGGCTGAGGCCGGGTTTGAACCCGCCTGCCTCCGTGTGTGTGGCCAGTGCCCTAACCACTGAGCTATGGGTGCCAAGCCACACTTGTTTATTTCTTGAAGATAAAATTTTCCAAG
The DNA here is from genome assembly GCA_963574355.1 of Loris lydekkerianus. Classification (NCBI taxonomy): domain Eukaryota; kingdom Metazoa; phylum Chordata; class Mammalia; order Primates; family Lorisidae; genus Loris; species Loris lydekkerianus. The sequence goes on from CAUYPK010103925.1 coordinate 43,713, forward strand.
AGCACCTTGTAGTGGGCACAACCAAGATACCCTGGTCATGATTTATTTATGATTCCAGGGATTTCGTAACTTCTCATTAGAATCTTAATGAAATGCGTTAGGTTACTAGGTGTGTATTTAGAACTGAGAGTGTTCTTGTTTTAAATACAAAGCTTTTGATAAACAGATTTACTGTATTTTTTCAGTATATTTTTCTATGTATTTTTAAATTCATTTTTTCTTTCTTTAATCCTGAATATGGATATGTAATAAGTTTAGAAAATGTCATAATAAATGACAAAAAGAAGCTTTCTTGGTCCTATTCTTAATGTTTTATGGTAAATGCTTTGAGACTTTATTTCTACGTCATATTCATTTTGGTTAGAACACACCTGTGGTGTTTTCATTTAATAGTTAGTTGACTGAGAAAGCTTTGAATGTCAAGAAACTTGTAGGCGTATAGGAAGCCCCTGTCATTGGTGGGACAGGAGCCCCAGATTACATTTGTAAATATTCAAAAGTTATAAGCCAAGCTCACACACTGGTAACTAAACTGTCTTCTGTTCTACCTTGACAAATAAACCTTGTTTAGGACAGAATAAAAAAACATTATTGCTGAAAATCAGCAAATTATCAAAGATGAATGAATTTAATTATAGTTGCCCATGTCTGGGTATTCTGTTGATGAGCCAGTGATGTTTGCATGGGAAATAACAATATGTACTCCCTAATATATTTTCCATAAATCTGTTTGTTTATTTATTAATTTATTTATTTTTGCAGTTTTTGGCCGGGCCTGGGTTTGAACCTGCCACCTCCAATATTTGGGGCCGGTGCCCTACTCCTTTGAGCCATAGGTACCACCCCATAAATCTATTTTTATTGTCCATATTTTAGCAAAATCACTAGCTGGATGGTTATAGTGAAGAATTTCACAGTAATTTATGTTTTGTGGACAGTAATGCCAAAGGGGGAAAACCTTTCTGAGTCATTGTGGTTCTTAGCATGTTCTTTTATTCATTTAAGGCCTGCTTTTCTAAGGCAAGATGGTAGTTATATTGTCAATAAAATGTATCCAGCAATATTTAGATTCAAAAATAAAGGATAATTATGTGTGATAGATTATTGGTTGTAAGAATTGCTGCACAATATTTTAATTCCATTATACAAATTAAGTATTCCTAATTAGAAAATCGGAAATTTGAAATGCTCCAAAATCTGAAACTTTAAAAAATATGTATTTTTTATTGACATGTATATTAGATGTATATATTTTCAGGGTACATGTGATGATTTGATCTAGTCATGTAACCAAATCTGGGTAATTGGGATATCCATCACCTTGAATATCGGAGCAGCACCTTAAATGTCAGAAGAGCTTGTAGAGGGTACAGTGGAGATGCCCTTGTCCTCTTGTCCTGATGGCTTTACAATCCCAGGGATTTTGTAACTTCTTTTTTTTTTTTTGTAACTTCTTACTAGAATCTTAATGAAGTGCATTGACTAGCAGAGGAAGTTAGCTTGTGACACTAGATTTACATTTCCACTTTTAGGTCTTCTGTGAGCCAGAGTGGAGGAGAAAGGCAATTTCTTTCTGCTAGTTACAAGCAAGGCTGTTGATTCAATATACCATGCCTCCCCTGCCCCCGCCTGTCTGTCCCAGCATGGTTAGGGATGTTCCTTTAAGACCAAAGTTCACACAAGGGGTGAGGCTGTACAGTGCCCAGGGAACCATTGGATGTGTAGTTGGAGAATTGTTTGTATGGGCTTTAAAATTTTTTTTATTTCTTTGCATTATAGTATCCTTGTGAGTTAATTCTGGGCAACAACAGTTGGCATATTGTTGCTATTCTAACCACGAACATTTAAATAACACACAACCGTGTTAGGATGTGTATGTAGGGGGTAAGCATGTCTTCAAAGCTTATTTATTAACCCTGGAAATGTGTCTATGAACTTTGAAACAGAAATGTTTACTATCCCTTTGACAACGTATATACTGTTGTCATTTGATGCAAGTTCGATTCTGTTTATTTCAACCTGCATTTTGTTCTTTGAATGCTGTGACCCTGGGGGATTTATCCATGTGAAGGGTGAAGAAACTAGAACCTGCGAGGAGGCTGGGCACCTCAGAAAAAAGCACCAGTTCTCAAAACCCACCTGCGCACATGGCCGAGCAAGCTGTTCTCAGAAGCAAAACCGCAATCCTAGCGTGGACAGGTTGACACTTTGCTTATACAGAGGGTCCTGAATGTGGGGACCAGGCTTCTGCGGATGGCTTGGCTTCCTCTGTTGCCTGCAGCAGCTCGTAATCCTATCCTTGACTCTGGAGGCTGCCGAACAAGTGGCCCATGACATACCTTTTTTAAGACTGACAAAAGTTAAGCTGTCTCAACCTTCCCCCTTATACTCCATTTTTACTTATTTTTTTGATCTGACTTACATTTTCTAATGTTTGATGGCAGTGTTGGTGGGGTTTTTTTTGCTACCACAGGCTAGATTCACTTATCCCATTATCCTTTTCCAGTAGGAGGTCAGAGCTAAGGGCCAGATGTGCAGTCCACTGGTAATTTTCTACCTCTGATTTTTTAACGTGGGCAGGTGTGGCCTCTTTTTAGGTTTTGTCAGCCTCGGCAGCCTTGACACTGTCAGCGTAATCAGTCTTTCTAGTGGGTGGGGGAGGGGCTGCCCTGTGTATTGTGATTTTGAGCAGCGTCTCTGGCCTCTGATCACAGTCCCCTACTCACTGGCTGTGACAACCACATGTCTTCAGACGTGGCCAGATACTTGCTAGGACCTTCTTCACCCTTCCTCATTTCTACTCTTTCCTAATAGTCTACCACATTAGGAAATGTGGGGACACCACACATTGATCAGTGCGGAAGGAAAATTCTGTTAGTGCTCCAGACTCTGTCCATGAGGTTCAGGTTTTACAATCATTATTCAAGTCATGTGTTAAATTGTTCAGCCTAGTTAGAATATTCCCAGCCAGCTGTACCCTCTGCCCTGAGGCAGTCTTTGGTCCCCCCTGTGGGACCGCTCACCCGACAAGTGCTCTTTGAAATCTTCTCCCTAGAGCATCTGAGAAGTATTTATTATTTTGAGTGATTAAACTGACAGTTGTTTTCCGGTAGGAAAAAGAAGGTTGTGTTCTCTCAGAAAGCTTTGGGAACCTGTCAAGGTAAGTCATGGCTACTGTCCTTCTGCCATGTATTTTGTATAGTTTTATTCCGGCATACTTAAAAATATTTATATAGACTCAACTATTGTCCAAATAGTACAGAGACGTCCTTCCTGTTACCCAGCCTCCCTAATGGTGCATCTTGCATAATAATAGGACACATCAGTGCAGTCTACAGGTTGTATTTAGGTTTCACCAGTTTTGCTTGCATGGATTTTGTATGCGTGCACGTGTAATTCTAAACGTTATTACACATAACGGAGTCTCGTAACCACCAGCACAGTCTCAATGAAGAATGTTCTATGATCCACCCTCCCTATCTCCACAATTCCCAGCTACTTCTTACCTGTTCTCCTTTGTAATTTTGTCATTTGAAAGAACTGTAAAAGTGGAACCTTTGAGATCAGGTCTCCTTGATCAGTGTCTTTGCGACCCAGAGACATTGTTGCACGGTGATGCTCATTTCGTGACTGAGTACTGTTCCTTTGTTCAGGTACACTTAGGATACCTTGGTGGATGCCCAGTGTCTTTCTGGGACTGAGAATTACTTGCATAATGAGCAACTCTATTTTTGTCTCATTGCTGTTAATAGCTCAATTCTCATAGCCCTCCCTGTTTACTCCTTGTAAATTTAAGTGCTGACATCAAGGAATTTTTTGATTCTTTTTCTTTTCTTTTCTTTTCTTTTTTTTTTTTTTTTGAGACAAAGCCTCAGGCTGTCGCCCTGGGTGGAGAGCTGTGGCATCACAGCTCACAGCAACCTCCAGGAGTTGAACCTCCAACTCCTGGGCTCAAGTGATTCTCCTGCCTCTGCCTCCCAAGTAGCTGGGACCACGGGCGCCCGCCACAATGCCTGGCTAGTTTTTGGTTGCAGCCGTCATTGTTGTTTGGCGGGCCCGGGCTAGATTCAAAGCTGCCAGCTCAGCTGTATGTGGAAACAGTTTGAGGTAGATTTAGTCAGATTGGGTGCGTTTGGACTTGCTCATCATCCTACCGACTGGCAGGTTCCTATGTCTTTACCTGAGAGCAAACGACTTTGCACAGCGGGACTCTCGTGCTTTAGGTCATTTAATGCTGTCTTGGCCCTGATTGGTTAGAGCCCCATGACCAGTAGTCAGGTGAGCAAATGGACATTGGAGTTTGCTACAGCCAAGACTTCTTAGGATGCCAAACAAAGGTGCAACAAGATATTCCTTTTATTTATCAGTGGGACCCAGTGCAAAGTAGATTTCCTTGTTGTAAGCCAAGACTTATAAGAACATCAAAAGTGGCTTTGATCTCTGGTTCCATCCAAGTTGCTGCAAATGACATTATTTCTTTCTGTTTATGTCTAAGTAGGATGCCATGGCATTTATATGCCACGTTTTCTTTATCCACATATGAATGGATGGGCATTGAGCTGGATTCCACATCTTTGCATTTGTGAATTGTGCTGCGATGAACATTGGAGTGCAGGTGTCTTGGTGATGAAATGACTTCATTTCCTTTGGGTATCTCAGGACTGGAAAAGAAGACACCATATGTCCTCACTAAGTGGGAGCTAATGGATGGGCACTTGCGAGCACAAAGCCATGTAAAGGGCACGAGAAACTGAGATCGCAGAGGGCAGAAGGCTGGGTCTGAGGGAAAAACAAGCCAGTTTGGTACAAGTGAGGACTGCTCTAGCGATAGGCGTACCCAACACCCTGAATTAAGCATTTTAGAGGATGTCTGTGTAAAAATGCGGCTGTACTTCTTAATTAATATTTTCAGATTTTAAGAAATGGCTTTGCATAATGGTGGCAGCAGTGAGGGGATCATCTTGGTAAAGGGTGTGACTGGGAAAAGAAGAGTATGCAAGTGACCGTCTGAGCCCAAAGGCCAGTCTGTAAAGCTCAGGGCCACCCAGGTCCCGGGAACGTGCCCCTCCCTGGAAGGAACCTCCGCAGATCACATGGGTGAGACGCCCTATGAGGTGTGCTGGAGCCTTTCAGTGGTTCAGGCCTCACTGGCCTGCTGGGAGGAACAGAGAGCCCTGTGCAGAAGCCAGGGCAGAATTTTCTTCCTTTAGAGTCACTGGGGCTCTTTCTTAGTGCCCACTTCTTAGTGCTTCTGGCTGTGTGCCTTAGGGAAAAAAAAAAAGAATTGTTTTCTGGGCAAGGGCAAATAAAAACTAAAACAAAACTTAGAGCGAGATGTCCCATGCGAGAGAACTCTAACTTTTTAAATTCTTGAAGTGAGGGCCTCTTGACCTTCCCAGGATGGGCTGTCTCCAGCAATCCCAGTGCTAGGACTCTGCGTGACCTGCTCACATCCCTGCCTGTTCTGAGCCAGCCTCCTCGTTCTGCCTCCATTAGACCAACCTCCCCATCTTGCTTCCTTTCCCCTTAGTGATTAGAGCCTAAGCAGAGGCTCTTTTGAGCCCCAGGGAGACACCGGCTATTCTGCCCACACCCTTAGGTTCTGTCAAAGTCATGTTAAAGGATTCCCCTCACACTAATTTTCTTTCTCAAGAACTCCTGTTTTACGTGAAACACGTCTACTTGCTCTTTTTTCCCCACCAAGCATGTGTATAAAGTGTGTCTCACGTTCTAGCAACATGTAGGTCAGCTGTTATCTCCCAAGAATCAAAGAGAGGTGGACTTTTTGTTTAAACTAGTTTGTATACTTATGATAAACCTAAAATGTATTAGATTTAGCATTGGAATTTTAGGGTTCCTGGCTGAGGCAGTCATAGCAGTTGGCTTGGGATATAAACTCTCTTACCAAGGCCTTTTTGCCTAAGGGTTTTTGCCTACATCTAGTAGGTACACGATTCTCCATGGAATGGAGTCTTAGGCACTATTTTTGAGTTGTTTATTTAGTTATTTATTTTATTGCAGTTTTTGGCCAGGCCTGGGTTTGAACCTGCTACCTCTGGTATATGGGACCTGTGCCCTACTCCTTTGAGCCACAGGGGCCACCCTTGTTTATGTTTTTTTTTTTAAAAAAGACAGAAGCAGCCTCCCGGCCTTTCCACACATGCTTGCCTTGTTAGGATAGGGTCATCAGAATACTGCTTTGTCAGTCCTAGGAACTGAGTTTCCAAAAGATGTTCATTTTTTAGGAGTGGAAGGTAGGTATCAAGTACAACTTCAAGTATATGAAGTTTAGTTGCAGACTGTAAATTCTGCCATTAATCTTTCTAGAGCTTGAAAACCAATGGAATTCATCAATGAGATGTTTCTCATGGTGCCTTAGCTTTCTCGGCTGTAATAGTTTCCTGTGTGTCTTTGGGCAGATCTGGTAGGTTAGTTTACTGCATTTTAGGTTCTCTTAGAAAAGGCCAGTTATCTTTTTCATAAAATATTTAAAAGATGGAATCTCCCATTGGTTTTAAAGTATGAATCTGAAGAAAAAAAAATCTGATAAAACGAGCTGTTGGTTATGAGGGTTAGATTCTGCTGTACAGTATTCTGAAGCATAAACAAGGCAGGGGTTCTTTGCATATGTTGTGGAAGGTCATTTCTGCATCTGTCTTTTCACCCTAGTTATTATAATTTTTCTAGTGTTTTACTATAAAAAGTTAAAATGTGAGTCATCAGTTCTAAGAATAAAAATGGAAAGCAAGAACAGTTCTAGGTTGGTTTCGTCAGGCTGATGGATTGTGTGTCGTGTTAAAATGTGCTTCTGAAATTGAAAAATCTCTTTAAAGGAGTTCAGAGGGCTTTGTAGGGGAGTGTAACTTTATCTTCCTTCTCATGTTATCTTTGAGATTTCTAGTAAATTTCTATTACTCTGAGACACCTGAGCGAGGTTCCTGTTTCCAAGATCCACCATCAAATGATGGAGTCAGAAGTACAACTTAGGTTGATCTGACCTTTACGTCTCTCAAAATCTCCCTTGTCACCTAAACCTTCCCCACGTCCCTAACTTGAATCTGTGAACTTGGCTTGTCCCGAGAAATGGTGAAATGAGATATCCTCAGAATTAAAGGCCCTTGTGAGGGTTTTCTTTTGCCTTGTTATGAAATGGTTGATGAAATTGAACAGATAGTCTCTCATGAAAAGCAGAATTTTGGAAGGGTATTTTAAGAGATAGATAGTATATCCTGTCTTTTTCATAACCCAGATTAGGAAAATACTACTTTTTTTTTTTTTTTTTTAATGTTGAATGTTTTTATTTTAGCAGTACTAATTCAAGTCAGAAGTTTGTCAAGGGAAGAACAAAGGATGTGTACTTAGGATTTGATGTAGTGTGGGGTTTTGGCCACAGTTTGAACAATGGACCAGCCTCATGGTGTAGCCATTGTGCTGTCCGTTCAGCCTCTGTGCACCTGCATTTTTTGTTTAACCATTTTTTATAATAATTTGTGTAAATTTGTGGAACACTCACCACGGGCTGGGACTGTGCGGAACTTTTTACATGAATTCATTGAATCTGTCCAATCGTCCTTACACAATTATACCGTTTTCACCTCCATTTTACATATGAGAATACAGAGTTGTAGAGAAGTTAAGCAACTTGCCCAAGTTCACACGACTGGGGAGTGGTAGAGCCAGGGTACAGACCCCCAGAGGTCTGGCTCTAGGGAGCAAGGCTTCACTGGGGAGGATGGCAGTGGTTCTTGGCTGTTTGTGAAGGTGAAGGTTCTGTCTGTGTGGAAGCCTTCAGGAACATGTACATGTTTCCTGGTACAGAGCAGAGTCATGTAATACAAGCCCTGGAGGAATTAACTATTTTTCTCAGTGACCGGAACGAAGAATAGAAATTTTTCTATAATCAGAGAAAGCAAAAACACAGACCTTCTTGTTTTTGTGAGGACAGCAACTCAACACTCATCTTGAATGATTGGCAGTTTGTAGGAATTCTGTTCTGGGAGAAAATTCAAAGAAGAGTTTTAGTGAAATTTTTAGGTTTCCGGGGTGCACACATTGAATACTAAGGTCACATGGAATATCCTAAATCATTTTTCTGGACTTTGTCTGTTTCTGGTAAGCTCCAGATTCCCACGAAATGATGTTAAGAGAAAGTTGTTTGCTTTGGAATCTGTGTGCAGCTTGTAAATCTTGCTTGTTATCTGAGAAGCTGACGCTTCTGTCTCCCTCGAAGATGTAACTGACACGCAGCTGTCTAGTCACAGCTTTGGGCTTTTGGATTGTTCCGTTTTCCTCACCCCCTTTTTATCTAGATAGATAAAAGTGCTGTTTCATTCAAGTTTAGGGATAAAAATTTTAAGAGGCCTTTTTGGAAATCAACTTTCCTTCTACTAGTGTGAGATGTTTAAAAGGTGATAGACCATTTACATTTAAATCAACTTTCCAAAACTATAATTCAGTTAAGGTGGTGATATTTGATAGCTGCCAGTGTTTTTCATTTCTAAAGAGTACAGGTTTTTTAGTTTAAGAAGGAAATGGCTAGTGTGGTTAGATCAGCAGATGTAACCACATCTTTATTCTTCGTAAAGTATGTAGCCTGGATATTGTTAAGAGCTGGGTACCTCATTAGGGATAGGGTTAGAATGATGGTTTATTTTTTATTTTTTTTTAAATTTCAGGTTAATATGAGAGCACACATGATTAGGTTACCGTGTTTCCATTTGTTAGGTAAAGTCCCTGTTGTACTTGTGTCCCCCACCCAGGAGGTGTGTGCCGCACACCTTTTCCTGGTGCCCTTAGGTAAGAAAGAACACAACTATCCTCCCTCCTTCTCTCTCTCCCCTCCCTTCTCCCCCCTCCCGCCAATTAAATTGAGTTTGAATTAAATTGAGGTTTTCTCTTGTGTGGGCATGGATTAATCTACTGGCTTCATAGTAGTATTGAACATATTGAATACTTGCTTTTCCATTCTTGTGATATTTTACTAAGAAGAGTGTGTACACTCATGATTTACATAGAGAGTAGTTCTCCATGAGGGCGGTTTTCTCTCCAGGGGGACATTTAGCAGGATCTGGAGACATTTTTGGTGGTTACCACTGGCATGGGGAGGGCATGATTGGTATCTGGTACCTGTGAGTAGGAGCCAAAGATGCTGTTAAACCTTCCTGATTGTATAGGGCAGTCCCCAAAGTAGAGATGGTTCTGATCCAAAATGTTGATAGCGTTGAGGTTGAGAAATCCTGATGGAGAAAATTGACTTGCCTCTATCAGAGTCTACCCTGTTGTATTTAGTTATTTTAGTGCTCTGTGTTTTCTAAGTAAATAAAATCGTTACTCCTAGAGTAACTGCCTGGAGTCTACTTTTAGAGGTGGTGTGAATGAAGCATTCATCTGATTTTTATTAATTTTACTATCTTCATTACATTTAGCATAACTCAGTTATGTGTCTAGATCTATAGCTGTGTCTTAGTGGTACTTCTTCCAACATTGATTTCTGTAGCATTAGTGAATTGTTGGGATAGAAAGTCACTTTTTTTTTTCTTTATGTAGGCCTTCTTTTTGAATATGAGGTTTCACTTATCCTAAGAAGTAAAGAAACAGACAATAGAAACCTGATAGGTGTATTTCTGAGATGGAAGAAAAATAGAAGGCCGGTATTAGCAATCTTCTCCTCTACTCTCTGGACCTCTTCATGTCATTTGATTATTTGGTTAGTTACCCAATACTCAGGCATCCACCCTGATAGTGCCAGAGGCAGCCTCTTTGAATGGAGTAAGTGAACCTTTACCAACCAGCGCCACTCCTTGTCTTTTCTTTTCCTCTTCTCCCAGTTTTGATGAGTAAGTGTGTGATTTTTCTTTCTGCTTAATTTTCAGCAAGTGTGTTGTTTTCTTGCCAGACACAGTAATGATTCATTCTAAAAGCTTGGTAGGGGCAGTTGAATCAGTAGGCCAAACTCTTTATTTGCTGACAATAAATAGAAAACTGCTTATCAGTTTTACTGCTCTCATCAAATCTTTAGGCTGGAGGAAAATGAAGTTGGATCATCTTAAAGTTCCTGGATTTAATCGGTGATTTAGGAGTGACTTCTTTTCATTTTTTTCCTTGGCTGTTTTCCCCTCCTAACAGGAGGAGGAAAAAAGAAAATAATTTAATCTGATTTGTATGGACTTCATGGCTTTTGGACACTGGAAGATGCTAAAAATAAGACATATTTCTAGATGAACTTTGGTGTCCCACTCCTTGGGACTCCAAGGGGGGTATTTAATTTGTTAGATCAAGAGTCTGCACACTGTCCATTCCTGGTGAAATTAATTTGCTAAGTGGATAATTTGTTGAGCATTATCTGACCCTGATGTGGCAGAATTAAAGTCTCTAGAGATAGGTGAAGTTCATGGTAGAAATCTAAACTTCATAGGTTGGTAACGAGGCCTCAGCAGTGACATCTTTACCAAGGACTTAACACTCAGGGAACCAAGTGATTCCACCTGTAAGAGATATGCCTCAAGTTTTGGTTCACCAGCTCTAATCTGAATCATTAATTCTAATCTGAATCATTAATTCAGATTAATGATAAGAAATGTGAGGATGGCGAGTGATTTCTTTGCACTGCCCATTAAAGACTGAGGCTGATAGAATTCATTGTGATTCACTCTGCCGCGGGGCCTCTGATGTGAGTCTGAGGTTGTCCCGGCAGATAGGAGGACTCTTACCTCCGCCATTTCTGAGCTGATGATGCCGCAGAGAAGGAGCCGAGGACACCAAGGAAACGTTATTAACTGATGCACCTTGGACCATCCCTCAGACTTATCTAGAAACTATAAATGTTAAACCAGATAACAGCAACAATAATAGAGGAAACCTATGGGCGCTCATTTGGTGCTGTTTGCTGTACAAAATGAGCCCTCTTTATACAGACAGTATCTTGTCGACTCCTTTGCATGTTAAGAACTGTTGTTTATCCTGTGTAGAGTTAAAATAACCTGTGGGTTAGAGGGTTAAGTACCTTACAGAGACACACAGCTAGACAGGACTCCATGTGTCTTGGCTTCTCTTGCACCTGTGTGTTCATTGATTCTCTCCCAAGTAGGTGTCTCAAGAGCTTATCACAGTCTCATGGGTAGGTGGCTTGTCGGTCCCAAGGACTGATGGTGCTTTTTATAAACTATTTGAACTTTTTCTAGTGCTGTATGATCCCACACTAGGCAACAATTTTATTTCAAGGTTATTGTTGCGGCTTGGGTACCTATTTTAGGGTGTGTTTTGTCTAGAATTCCCTCAAATGGGGGACAGACATGTCTTGGGCTAGAAACTCATTCATATACAAGCAAAAGAAAAATAGTGGTCTGCAGAATTAATGGTGACACAGATGGGCCATGTCAGCTTCGTTGGATGTCACTGGTCGTAATGAAGTGATACTTGGGGGATGTACTAATTTGTTCTTCTAGTGACCACTATCTGATGGTATAGACTTGCTGATAATGGCTGTTAGGTTCTCATCAAGGACAGGGTCCTGCAAGCTTTGTTGGGTGTTCAGCAGGAGCTCCAGAAGGGCCTGGGAAGGTTGTCACAGGTTGGAATCATGTGGAGTGGCAGTGAAGGAACGCCACATGGCCGGCAGATGGGGTCAGCAGCGGCAGCCCTCGGAGTGGGTGCCCTCATCCTGGCTGCCCACACAATCCTGCTTATTTGATAAAGCACCTTCCTATAGGACCTCTAGGAGGAAATGATAAGGTCTTCATTGCAGACAGAGTTGCTCCTCTTCCTTTGTCTTCCCAGACCCTCCTTGCCACCAAAGCTGATGTCCCCAGGTACCTGCTTCCAGGGAGGAGCCCAAGCTAGCTGAATGTGTTGCGTTGTTTCCTGTCTGAACTTAAATCCTATAAAAGACACAAAGAGTAGGAACCCACGTGATCAAAGTCATCATTCCCTCTCCTGGTGCCTCTTGGCTCTCTTCCCTGGTCTTTTGGGGCAACTCTATCCCAACCTTCTCCCACCTCCATTCCACACCTCACGTTCCACTGTAGTTCAGGCTCTGACTTACCTGTTGTACCTGGAGTCCTGATTTTTGCCAATCTTATTTCAATACACATCAGTGTATCAGAGTTTTAACTTAAGTCTCTTGTTCTGACTCAAGATATTGTGGGTTCCTGGCCATGTCCATACCCCACATCACATACCTGCCTTTGCTCTGCCCACCCTGGTCACTTCCAAGGTAGACCTTGCTTCTGTGCTGGACTGTCCTCTACTTTCTGCCTTCCCTGGCATTCTCAGCCTGGCCACCTCCACAGTTTGTGACCTGCCACCACCCTGGGGGGTCCTGGTGATGACACGTCTTTTCATCATCCTTCTTCAGCTGAACTATCACCGTGCAGATGCAGTTTTGTAAAAGATTGTTGCATTCACAAAACTGTAAAGAAAAATATTCTCCAATACCAGTGACATGGATTGTTTAGTCTTCAGTTTCAGACAGCCATACAAAGAGAAGCAGAAAATTTTAGTCTGCTATGTTCACGAGAAATTCGAATGTGGAAGGCCTTGCAGAGTAACCGAGTGTGTCCCCGTCTGCTTCACTGCAAGTCAAATAATACTTGACTGTTACTCAAGATTTGGATTTATCAATTTGTAAGAGTTTTAAGAGAAAACCGATAGCAGCCTATACTTTTTTTATGTCATGAGTTTTTAGCACCTTTGAATGCAGAGTATGAAAATGGTTTGTTTCATAACTGGGGATAAAGAACTGATTTGTATTTGTGTCTTATGTTAGTCATAAAAGAAGGCCAGGACTGTGAGAGGAATGTAAGCTCCTTCCTTGCTGAATTTCTTTAAAACCAAAGAGAAGATAGAATTGGCTTTTACTTTTTATTTTTTTTGAGGAACAAACAGAATTTCCTTGCGTTCTGGTGTTCAGCTGGCAGGGGGCCAGAAAGAATGCCTATGGCTTAGGAATCATCCCAAGCCAAACCAAGGGGAAAAGTCTGACTTGCTGGAGGCTGAAATTCAATATCATGGAGGTGACACTGTGTGTGTTGGTGGTGGGGGCAGGGTAGTAGGTGAACAAAGTCTGGAAGCCTTACCCTTGGCAGCTATAAATAAAATACTTACTCACTTGGGTGGCTAGGGTTTTACCCTGCCATTTGGTCAGAATTACAGCATGATTTAATATATTTAATATTATGTCCAAGACTGGCCTAAAAACACACTCATTTCCCTTTTGATTGGAGCCAAGTTTAATCAAGAGCACTGGTTGACAAGCCCATTAAATAACTGAAACTTCCCTTCAAAAGACTGCTTTGAATGGAGGCATTATGTACAAAATAATGCGTTCCTAAAAACCAATATTGAGACCCAGACTATGTGAGACCTTGTGTAAAAGGTCACAGTGTGGCACTTGCAGAGTCACTGTCACCTTTTACCCAGAGGAGTGAAACGAGTCAGGTTGTGGGCAATAGGGAGTGGTGGGGATTGTGGTTAGCTGGAGCTCACAGACCTAGGAGAATTAGGGTTCGCTGTTGCCAGGCCTATTGTCACGTTTAAAGAGGAGCCAGAGATGTAGATTTCTGTGAAAGGTTCCAATTCGTGAAATGTTGACAAGTGAGTCAATGATGTTTAGGTTTTTACTGAGCAAGCTAAACAAAATTTGGCCGGGCTGGAACTCTCCTTAGATAGTGAAGGAGTGCTGCTTCGTAACTTTGGAGCAAAGGAAGGGAATGGAATGACTTATGTTTTCCTTTGGGTTAGTTTCGGTTAGTTTTAGCCTGCTTCCAAAAAAATAATCACTATAATGTAAAGCTATTTCTAAAGGGTGGTAGCTACAGCAAATTTCTGCTTTTTTTTTTTTTGGCCCCTTTAGTCTTTTGGCCCATTCTTCATGTCTCATTGAGTAATACAAATTGGGTAGAATTGGGACAATCTTGTCTTTTGAAGGGGAGTGGAAAAATTTATTTTTCTGTTTGAAAAGTTGACTCAGTTTCTTTGCAGAGAAGATTCTGTCCCAGCCTTGTTATGACTTGGCATTCTTTAACAACTGAGCCCCTACCCCATAGAGTGCCTCTGATGAAGTGTATCATGGATTAGAAGTTCTGGAAACAGAGTGCCTGGGCTTGAACCCTGCCCGAACACACAGGTGTGTGGCCTTGGGGAAGCCACGTCACTGTTCTGTGCTTCATGTTCCCACTTGCAAACTGGGTTTGATCCTAACTGTATCCACCCCTTGGGCTGACGGGCAATGAAATAATAAACACATTTTAAAATGCTTACGTAGCTGATGGACACATAGTGAGTACAGGTTTCCTGTGTGTAAATGGAAAAACTGCATGTGATCCTCTATGAGGCTACTTTCAGCTGTGATTTTTAACCATTTTATTTATTTTTTGAGGTGAGATTCATACAAAATCGGCCATTTCCGAGTATACGATTCAGTGGCAGTCAGCGTATTACATTGTTGTGCAGCTATCACCTCTAATTTCAAAACAATTTTGTTGCCCCCCAAAAAACTTCATACCTATTAAGCAGTCAATCCCCACTCCTCCTCCTCCTGGCCCTGGGCAACCTCTGCTTAGCTTTCTTCTCTGTGAAATACTGGGTATTTCATATAAATGGACCCAAACAAGGCTGATCTCCTTGGCTGCTTTCACTCAGCACCCTAACTTCTTCAGGATTCATCTCCCTTGTGGCATGCAGCGGCACTTTATTGCTTTTTGTGATTGACTAGTATTCAGGATTGGCTCTGATTTTATATAATGTGTGTAAAGCACGTTGTAAAAAAATACTCACGTGCTTGCTTCGGCAGCACATATACTAAAATAGGAACGATACGGAGAAGATTAGCATGGCCCCTGCGCAAGGATGACACGCAAATTCGTGAAGTGTTCCATATTTAAAAAAAAAATACTTATTTTATCGATTATATATATAATATATAAGGCAGCGCCCGTAGTTCTGTGGGTAGGGCGCCAGCCACACACACTGGGGCTGATGGGCTCGAACCCGGCCCCGGCCAGCTAAAATAACAGTGACAAGTGCAACAACAACAAGATTAAAATAGCCAGGCATTGTGGCAGGCAACTGTAGTCCCAGCTCCTTGGGAGACTGAGGCCAGAGAATCGCTTAAGCCCAAAAGTTTGAGGTTGCTATGAGCTGTGACTCCATGGCACTCTACCTAGGGTGACAGTCTGAGACTCTGTCACATTAAAAAAAAAATATATATATATATATATATATATATAAATATATATACACACACAATATATATATATAATGAACATATTTTTGTATTTGTTGATTTCCATCCAGAAGACCCATCTTTTTTTTTTTTTTTTTTGTATAGAGACAGAGTCTCACTTTATGGCCCTTTGGTAGAGGGCCGTGGCATCACACAGCTCACAGCAACCTCCAGCTCCTGGGCTTAAGCAATTCTCTTGCCTCAACCTCCCGAGTAGCTGGGACTACAGGCGCCCGCCACAACACCCGGCTATTTTTTTGTTGCAGTTTGGCCGGGGCTGGGTTTGAACCCGCCACCCTCGGCATATGGGGCCGGCGCCCCACTCACTGAGCCACAGGCGCCGCCCAACACATGGATGTTTTTTATATGACCTCTTAGCTGCAAAGACAGGGCTGTTAGAAGACCACTTGGTATTCACTGTGGGGGTTCGGGGCAGCCTGTCTAGAGAAGGGGTCAGCCTGGGCTTACACCTCTGATTTGCAGAAATTATTATCAGAAGTAGCCTGGTGCACATTTCTCTCTCTTGGATTTATCCCACAAGTAAGTGTGATGAGAAGCAAATGAGCCAAAGGTTGGAACCCTGGGGTACCCTGAGGCAGAGAGGTAAGAGCAGGAAGTCCCCAAAATAGAACCTGAGGAGGGCAGCCTCCTTGCTTCTCCTCTAAAGTGAGAGAAGTGAATGAGACTCACATCAAGGTATCTTCCAGATTCAGTGAAGCAACAACAGAAAGCTATGGATTGGGGGCTACCCTAAGGAGCCCAGGGTCCACATCAAATCACGCTGATTTATAAAATGCCCCCAAGATCTGGCAACCAGGGAACTGAGAATTATGAGATTCCTTTGTGCTAGTCCCAGGGATGTGTCTCCAGGACAGAAGATGTGAGGCCCTGGAGTGCGTCCATACTTAGCTGAGGTGATTGGAGGAGGAAGAAGAGAGAATTTAGACTCCAATCCACTGCTGAGGAATACTGGAAGGAGAAGGGTTAGGAATACACCTTATGAATCTGCCACCTCTGAGTAAGTAATCAAATCTGGTTCAACCCTGAACCAGATAGGATTTCCCTAACATTCTGGACATGCAAGTAAAATGTGCATTTATACCCATAATCATTAGTGATAAACCTTGCCAAAATATACATCATGCCCTAGGATATTAGGAAATGGTAATAATTAAGTCTTATTATATAACTTATAAGTAATCACAGGCAAGTTTATAGATGAATAGACAGATAGATGCTGAGGGTGAGAGGACATATTGAAATACTTTTTTTGCTTTTACTGTTGACTAAGCTAGGCAACCACTTCAGTGAATAGGCTGAACAGCATCTCCCACTTGAGTGAGGAGGGGAGTGCAGCTGGGTTTATCCAGACAAGGCATTTGAATGAAGAATGAAGATGGAATTTCAAAGAATATTAAGAATATTAAGGAAATTTCATGAATACATGACAAATTGCTGCTATTTTGGAGAAACACCAGGCTGTGAGTCTAGATAGAAGGTACAGATTAAAGCAAAATCTTTGTCTCTGAGCAGATTGGCCGATCACCAACAGCATCAGCCTGCTGAGAATTGTCATCAAAGATCCCAGGTGTTCAGGGCAAGACGAGTGGGCCAGGAGACTCTTGGGAAGAGGCAGAGGACTTGGCTGGTTCCACTGGACTATTTGGAATTGAGGAAGGCCATTTCAAAGGTGCTCTCTGGTGACGGTGTCAATGAGGGGTAGGGTTGTATCATTCCCCCGATTAGCTTCCAGGAGAAAGAAATCCAGCAAAATAGGCTTTTGTGGAAAAAAAAAAGAAAATGTTTTGTAGAAAATACCTTCAGAAGGAGGAGAGAGAGTACTGAAAAATGAACAGGAAGAGATGAAACAAATCCAGACTCAACAAAGGGTGATAATGCAAGAAAGAAAATAAGTGGGAAGGAAATACAACCAATAATACTTGAGAAGATAAGAGAAAATCAAAGTATGGAACAGTTACACGGAAAGTAAGCCACAGAACCTGTGTGAGGAATGCAGAGAATCCCAGTAGTGCACATTTCAAGGGTATAAGTTAGTGGAGCTTGCAGGGGGGCCGATTCATAGAGGAGAGATGAAAGGGTGTGCAGGGGCGGAGTGGGAAGTCCGAGGTTACGGGCACTGAAGGTGAGATTGTCATGTACTGTGTTGTAAAATCCTCTCTGTGTGTTGCCTAAGGATGAACCTCAGCCGCTGACTTTAAACAAGGATTGACTATAAACGCAATCCCATTTAGCAGCTGTTTATTGATTACCTACTGGATGCAATTGTATTTAGAACCGTGGGAGCTCAGGAGACAGATGAGGCATGGAGTCTGCTTATACTTGTAAACACCCGGCTCTAACCAAACAGAAAACAGAATGAGCGCTGCCTAGAGAGCCCACAGGGAGCCGTCTCTCAGGAGGAAAACTTTAATTCTGACTGGGCACCATAGGGAAGCTGCTGAAAGGGGCTGCTATTTGATCCATATTAGGAAGGTTGTGGGCATGCTCAGAACCTATCCACCTGTTACGGCCAAGGTAGCTTTGCCAATAGACCACCCTGATGACACCAGCAGGGTAAGTTATTCTGTCCCTGTAATAGTTCTGCTCTTGAATGGTGGAATAATCTTGTCCCTTAGGACTTGTAGAAAGCATAGAAAAGTCATGAAAGCATGAGAATGAGCCAGTTTGAGAGTGGAATGAAAAGTTTTGTTTAAAGTAAGCCAAAGTGAATTCACCTTTACAGAATATTGAGCACCTCCCCATAGGAATGAATCTGCATAAGTACTTTTTTTCATTCCTTATTGTCAAAGATGCTTGACTTTTGCAAGCAGATGTTAAATGGGGTGTGTGTGTGTCAGTTCCCATCCGGATAATACAGTGCTAAGGTCTGAACACGGGCCTCCAACAGAAGTTATCTGTCATCCCTCACCACTCTGGGCCACACCCTCATCTCCAGAACTCCCTTTATACCTTGCATCTGTATAAGCATTTTTAGAAATGGGCTAAAAAGGAAAGGAAAGATTATTTGATTATGTTTGTTTCAGAGTAGCAAACTGAGACTCTGATTTTTAATTAACTTGCCTAAAACCTCTTAGGCTGTTAGCGACAGAACCTGCATAACGGTGAAAGTCCACAGACCCTGCCACTCAAAATGCTCAGGCAGCCAAGAGGAGACCTTCACTGAAAGATGATTCCAATGGTGTCCAATTAAGTCAAAATATAATTAGAACAATTGTTTGATTTTTGTATAATTCTGCATGTTATGTAATTTGTTAAGATAATTTAATACTTTGGATAGTTGTTATTTAATTTGAGCAAATGTCATACACCACCAGAAAGTAGATAATATGCCCAAAGCAGATTCTATTTTCGTGGGAAAGGTCATCTATGCGTACATCATATATGTAGACATCATATATGTACCTATAAATTTGTAAATCACATTTATGTCAGGAGAGGGACAAAGAAGACTGTTATGGACTGAATTATGTTCCCCCAAGATTCAAACATTGAATTCCTAAACCCCAATGCCATGGTCCTTGGAGATGGAGCCTCTGGGAGGTAAGTTAGGGTTAGATGAAGTCATGAGGCTGAGGTCCTCATGATGGGGTTAGTGGTTTCACAAGAAGAGGAAGAGAGTTTGCTCATTGTCCTCGACTTTTGTAATCACAGCGAGATGACAGCTTCCTACAAGCCTGGAAGGGGGTCCTCACTAGGAACCAAATCATTCAGCACCTTAACCTTGGACTTCACAGCCTGTAGAACTATGAGAAATAAATTTCTTTTTGTTAAGCCAGCCAGTCTATATTATTTTGTTGTAGTAGCCCAAGCTTCTTATACAGGGATTGACATTTTTGAGCACTTGTTTTATGCCAGAGAATTACATTAGAAAAGTTACAGACCTCATTTTACTTTTGCAACCACACTGTGAATTGGACATTATTTCCATTTCTAGAAGTAAACGCTTAGAAACATGAAGTAACTTCCCTGAGCTCTCACACACACATGTAATGGGGCAAGCTCCAGTTTTCAGATCCCCCAAACCCTGCATTTGCTATCGACAGACAGGAGCACCTGTGTGCCACCCTGGTGAGGAAGGATTATTATTTAACACCTGTGTGACACCTAGAAGAAGCTGTGATCTGAGAGAGAGAGACAGAAGGCAATTTACCTCCTCTCAGTATTTTATCTCTCTCTCTCTCAGACTACAGCTGCTTCTAGGTGTCACACAGGTGTTAAATAATAATCTTTCCTCACAAGGGTCCTAAAGAAGCCTTAAGAGAAGGTTGCTGGCTCTGGCAGGTTCTAGCTTTGCTTTTAGGGCCTGTCTCTAATTCTGCCGCTTTTCCATGTCCCTATGTGGCTGCACACCTCATGGTGCTCCTGTCTGTTGATAGCAAATGCAGGTTTCCTTACAACTGGGCTGAAGTGCTAAGAACCTGAAAATATTTTTACTATGCAGTGACATGAACGTCAAACTCTAGGTTTTTTTGTCTGCATCTTCCATATTTCAAAGGTTTTGCGTCTGTTTCTATTTGTGACACTACAGAGGTACAGATGCTCCAGAGAGGCAGTGCTCACTTACTCATGCCATGAAGTTTTCAGCTGTTTCCTGGGCTGAACTACACATCTCTCCTGCTCTGAGCTGATGGAGTGAAAAGGGTTTGTCAATATCCCCGGCTATTGTGGTAAGAGAGTATCTGTCAGCCAGAGCAACCCATCACCCCACCATCTCCCCCTTACAGCTATTCTGGGTCATAGTCTCCCTGGTCCAGCCTGGCTAAGCATCCCAAGTGCCACATTTGGGTTTTGAGGTTTAGATGTGGGTTTTTCAAAGAACCAGAGGCATAAATATTTCTGACAGAGAATAGAAAACGAGATGAGGAATGTGAAGTCATTTTATAAATGGGGGATGGGCATCAAGTCCTTCCTGCTCTTGAGGATAGGAGTCAGCCTTGATAGTTCTCTCTGGATGTTTCTTTGTAACAATCCATTGATGGGTTCAATTACTTTTCTTTGAGGCTTCCAATGTGCTTTTCAAAGTGGGCTGATCTGTAAAATGAGGGATGGTGGATTCTTGTTCACAGAAGGCAAGATCGTTCCAGGAAATGGGTGCTCATCACTTTGAAATTCAGACCATAAATGGTAGTGGGCATGTGATTGCTAAGACTTGTGGTTGCATCTGGCATTGTGATGCATTTGACCCCAAATTTCAGTAAATATAAAGAAGATTGCAGCTCTCTTGGATACCTGAGTGGAGAAGGTAAGGTGGTAGGCTGTGAAGCAGCCAGGGACCTGGGATGGTGCCATCCCCTGAGGAGACTGGGAGGGCAGTAAGAGCCCCGTTGGCTTTTCTTCTGCAAGGACAGAAGTTGTTTTTTGTTTGTTTTTGAGACAGAGCCTCACTGCATTGCCCTCAGTAGAGTGCTATGGTGTCACAGCTCACAGCAACCTCAAACTCTTGGGCTTAAGCGATTCTCTTGCCTTAGCCTCCCAAGTAGCTGGAACTACAGGTGCCTGACACAATGCCTGGCTATTCTTTGGTTGCAGTTGTCATTGTTGTTTACTGGCCTGGGCCACATTCAAACCCACCACCCTTGGTGCATGTGGCTGGTGCTCTAACCACTGTGCTGTGGGCACTGAGCCGAGGACAGAAGTTGATTTAAGAACTGCATCACAGAGCATCACAGTCAAATCCAGAAAGATCATCCAGATTGCTTGTTTGCCAATAGTATCTCCCTGAGTCCTTATGTCCCCAAGAGGTGCCTCTGGACAATTGTGGAGTGAAGGGAAAGCAGACATATGGGGCTTTGGGTCTTGCCGTCCACCAACTGAACAGGTGACTTGTCCCTGTTATACTTACTGCAGTTCTGAGTAAGGTTTTGCTGCATCTAAGAAAATAGTGTCTCCTTCTGAAGGCAATTTGGAGTCTATTAATTTTGTAGAAAATATCTAGAGTAGCTTTGAGACTTACGATATTTCCTGAAGCTTCAGAGCATGGTTAGGTGAGCCTCAGAGGGGGGCTGGATGGGAGGGTCTACCTTAGGTCAGATATACCCCAAGCCAAGAATCTGAGTGCAAAGATTTTACAAGAAAAGTCTCCAGGGAATCAGTAAGGATTTGTATGTATAAAGGGAGGATGTGGATGAAAGGAGCAAGGCAGGGAAGAGAAAGGAGATAAGGAAGGCTGAAATTTCAAGGGAAGTCTCTGCCTCAGCCTGACCCATACGGAGCTCTGACATTTATTTTGGGGTAAGGAAGCTGGCCTCTTCTAGCCTAGCACCAGCCACCATTAGTTACATACCACCTCAGGAGGACATTGCATCTTCCTTTTACAGGTAAGCCATCTACAGTAGCATTGGGGCAACCCTTTGAAGAAAGCCACAGTGGCAAGCACAGCGTCATAGCACACAGACGCTGAGGAATGGGCACCCAGCATTGCCAAGAGGATTCAAAGTGACCTGGGTGCAGGTACCGAGAATGTCACTTCTGGGCTATTTGAATTGAGTTTAGTCTGAAAACAACTGCCCCACCTCTGCCAATTGTCTGGACTAACTCCATAATATTTTTTTGGCCCTTAACTCCTTTATTTCTTGTTCACATTCAGTCAAGGTCTCCAATTAACCTATGTTTCTTGCAATTGATCATTCTGTTTTGTTTCTGTATCAGAGAAGCAGACCAGCATTGCAAAGAATGGGCCTTTGTAGGTGTGGGTCTGGCTGAGCAAGTCTGAAGTTCGCAGGTCAGGCAGTTAAGAAGTTGTAAGACCAGAGGATCACCAGTGATTCCACAGATAGAACTGAAGTTTCTTGTGGATGGTGGGAGTTTCTGAACTCAGCTGAGGTCTAAGCCATTTTAGAAAGTCCTTATAGCCAATTTAGTCAGGTCCATCAAGGATTATCTCTCTTTTGATTAACTTGAAGTCAATTGATTAGGGTCTTAATTTCCTCTGCTGTAAAATCCTTTCCCGATAGCACCTTGAGGAGAGTTTGGTTGAGTCACGGGGAAACGTGTGTGTCTACTACAAGATTCTTGCGGGGTCCCTCTGACCTCCTGCTCTTGGACCTTTCTCATCTACCTTAATCAATACTTACTAAAAACTTAGCCCTGTAGTTCAATATAGTCAAATTGGCATTCCCCCAAGCCATTACTTTCTTATATCTCTCTTCTAGAACAACACACTTAGTGATCAAGGGCCTGGCAATGATACTTCTCAAAGACCTAGAGTCATTCAAACCCATATACATCCCAAGCCTTGCTGAGTACCTCCCTCACATGCACAGCCCTGGGTCCAGATTCAAGGCATCTTAGCATCACTTCTTACTTAGCAAATGTGAAGGCACATTGGCAATTCACTGTTCTATGGAAAAGGTACAGCTGGGATTAGAATTGAGTAGGCTCAGGAGGTCAAAGGAATTTATGAGAAGAAGTGGTCCAGATCCTGATCACTTTATTGGATCAACACTTCTCCCCTTAGCTCTCACCCATGCCCTCATTTATAGGTGGTTTCCTACAACAAAGTCATGGAGGAGAAAACTGTTCTGGCCTGATTTATGGATGTGTCAGCTGAATAGGTTGGTGTTAATTGAAAGTAGGTATTAAAATTAATTTGAAAGTGTTGTGAGGGGAAATCCTACTAGGAGGCCAGGTTGTCCACAGTGTGTTAACTTGGTGTTGGACAAATATCTGTGTCTCCCAGCAATTCTCATGTTGAAGCCCTGCTTCCCGATGTGACCATATTTGGAGATGAGACCTTCAGGAGATAATTAGGTTTAGATGAAGTCACAAGGGTGGGGCTTTCATGATGGGATTTGTGCCTTTACAGAAAGAGACAGAAGATAGTCATTCTCTCTCTCTCTGGCATGCAAAGAAGAGGACAGGTAAGGACACAGCAAGAAGACAACCATTTACAAGCCAGGAGCAGAGTCCTCATCAGAACCGGCCATGCTGGTACTCTGATTGTAGACTATTAGCCACCAAAAATGTGAGAAAATAAATCTCTGTTATTTAAGCCACACAGCCCATGGTGTGTTTTTATGACAGCCCAAGTTGACCAATATGTTTGGTGTGTAGAAACCATGGCCTGGGTTATAGAACCATGCCAGCTCCCAGGCAGGGGGGGTGGCCTGGAAGGAGCAGAGGATCAGGACCAAAGAAGTCTGGGAAAGAGGCAGGTGATGCAAGCCAGGTGGTGGGCACACCATTTTATGATCTCCATATTCATGTGCTGACCACCTAAAAGCATCCAGCATAGCAGAGGCACTTGAACACCAAGCAGATGAATCCTGGCCTGGGGATTTAGCTCTGTCCTCTGTCCTCAGCTAGTCCAGTCCCCAGAATTTGTCAAATGAGTCTTAGAACAACTGTGTATGGGGTGTACACGCACCACGCCTTTCTAGGTTCCATTACTGTCAGACGCAGAGACCACCACTGAGCCCTCAGTATAGCACTACCCCAGGAGGGGGGCAGGTGGGCACCGTCCCAGGGTTATAGGGCCCCACACAATCTGCCTCGGTTCCTGAGAGACCCATTTGGTATTAGGGATATATCCCAATGGACACAAGAACAAATCACCCAGAAGATGTAACTTATCCTTCTTTGCTCAGAGCTGGGCAGCCTAATGAAAATGGAGGGGCTTTTTACTGCTTTTATTATAAAATAGGCTTTGTGTTAAGTGATACACTAGTTTTAGTGTTTTGAGCATGTTTAAGGTAGACTAAACTCCGATGTTCTGTAGGCTAGGTGTACTGGCCTTCAAGAATATCATCACAAAGAACACTCAGGAGGGACATCCTAGGTATGGTTGAGCAGAAGACTCTGCATCCTTGTAGACTGTCAAATATGGAATTACCTTATTTTCAGGGGGTACCTTAAGAGGGGGTGAGTGTTGAAATGCTGTACCCAAGTCACACAGCTGATTTCTGCCAGAGCTTGGAAATCAAGCAAATAATGCCTAACCTCTGTGTAGGATCGTCGAATGTCCAATCCTGTGTGATTCTCACAACTACTTGTCTGGTAGCTGTTATTATTCCCATTTTTTCAGATGGGAAAATTGTGGCTCAAACACGTCATAATTGATGAATATTTTCACAGTTCCTTAAAGTTCACAAAACACACTTCATTTTGCCTTCACATCCCTGAGTGGGGTGCCTCCCAAAAAAGGACCTTTGATTTTTTTTCTTTCTTTGGAATATAGACATTTTGAGGTCCCTGATAATGTTTGCTTCCTGAAGTTGGGGAACATTATTTATCTTTTGTAAAATTGCTACTGAGTCCCTTTAGTTACTGATCAGTAAAACAGACACCACCTATTATTTTGCTGAAATGATCATTTGGCTTTCTGACGTAAGTTGTGTACATCCTTCTCCTGACTAGTGCTTGAAGAATTAGTCCACCTATACATGGTTTTATATTGTACTCTTGTTGTGCTCAACAAGTGCCCTATCTGTCCCTGTGATCAGACTGCCCTGGGTTGCAAGGGAGCCCAGGGTGTTTCCTGCAGAAATGGAACCGTCCAGAGCCTCTGCTATGCTTTCCTCCTTTGGGGTCAGAAAAGAAGCCAGCTTATTCTAGATGTGGGCAGGAATCGGGCAAGGGACCTTTCTCTGTGTGCTAAGGATCAGCCATCTGGTCTCCGATGAGAAGGTTGTCCCCATTGGGGGCTGAATGCTTTCTCCACTTGGAAGACTGGCAGCTACAAAACAGAAATCTGAGACAGGGTTACCATTAGTGAGACCCATGAACAACCTTGGAAGCAACCTGAGCCCCTTTTTGTTTTATTCTTTCTTATTCCTTACACACCAGGTCTCTGTAGCACTGAGATATTTGGGGGTGACGGTGAGGGAAAGGAGTTTGTCTGTGCTTCGAAGAAACCCCAGTGCCTTCTGGAAAAGAAAAAGCTTGCAGCCAGAGTGGGTTGGAGCACACTGTGCTTGGGCTGTCATGGAAATTTGGGGGAGAGGGAAATCCTAGGAGAAAAACTAGTCTGTTAATCTCTACTCATGGGGTTGGGTATTTTTCTCATTTGATTGTTAAAGGAAATACATCTTTAATCTGTTCCCCAAGATAGTGAGTGAAGTGGTACGAACCAATAACATTTTTGAGTTAGGAACAAGTATAACAACAATGCTTATTGCATTCCAGCTATTTTGTTTTACATTAATTAGCTCATTTAAGCCTCATAATAATCCTCTGAGGAAACTGAGGCACACAGAAATGAAATGATTTACTATGAGTTGCAAGTGACCAAGGTGGAAATCAATTCCATATATAATTATTTTCTTCTTTTACACATGTAGAGTCTGCATCCCAGCCTGCTTGATAAATTACTGGCAGAGAGGGGACTAAGGGACTGACAGTGACTTCAGATCTGTTCCTTTTCCTCTCTTCTGTATGCTAAAAGACGTAGGTGGAATCAGGTTCTTTTGATCCCTTTCTAAGTCCACTTTGTTGTTATAGTTTCTTTGTTGTCTGCATGTCCCCATCCCTGTCACCCTCCCATGCCATGGAATACAAACCATGTGCAAGTGCACACATGTACACCCATACATCTACATCTACAGGCATGAGCCTTCCACATACACTTACACACATGCAAATGTGTTCACTCATACATGAGAGCATGCATGTACACACATACATAGACATGAACCCCCACATGTACTTACACATACGCACACATACATGCATACATACATACACACATATGTGCTCACACACATCTTCTTTAATACTGAAATATTGCTGCTTAGGCAGTGACGTGGAAGATCGGCTCACTCGCATTGTGGCTTATTTTGTTGGTTTTAGAGGATTTTGAAAGGTTTGAAGAGATATTGTTGGTAACAAATAGACATTTTTAAAATGTCAAGTCACTCTCGAAATGGATATTCCTCCCTTAATAGACACATGCTGATCGCTTAAATGCTACAAGACAGGCTCCCAGCTCCTGCACTAGACATTTCAAAATGCTGACAAGGGCTGACATCTCCCGCAGAGACAATACTCCAGTGACAGGGTTTTCATGTAAATTATATGGAATTAGATGATGGGCAGAGGGAGAGACGCTATTACTCAGAAATAAAACCAATATACCAAATAAATTTCAGAGTTGGTGTGGCGTGAAGGCTGGTTCCAGCTGCAGTGGGGTAGGTGTGGACTCGGACCTCTGTTCTGGGCTTGTAGAGGGATGGTGTGAGCATTAGTGATGTAACTGCAGGGGCTTGCCTAGTGCAGAACATAGAGTTGGAACTCAAAAAATTATAGCTAAAGTTACCACTATTTCTGCTATTTAAAATCAAATAAAAATGATGCACTTGGCCATGGGCAATTACTTGCCAAGTATCTTGGGACTGTGAGAAGATCCCTGCTTGACATCCTTGATCCTTCCCAGATTTCAACCCAACTAGTATCTGTTTAGCACTTTCAACGTCAACAGGCAGAGGGTGAGACCCAGCTTCCTACTCACATCCAGGGAGCCACGGGTACCCTCATTTTATGAGAGGAGATCCCCCTCCTTTGCTGCCATGTTGGTGTGTGGGAAAAAAAAAAAAAAAAATTGGTCCTCTGGTTGTTGAAATCTCTATCGGGTTCTGGGGGACCCAGTGTTGTCCTTACAGGAACATCTGAACTTTGATGGACTTTCACTTATCCCACGAGTCCTGGAGGAGAAGAGTCGGGAACGTGAGAATCACACACTGTTGGGGTTTAGAGTGGAGATTCTCTGACCCAACTGCATATCAGGATCATCTGGGGAGCCTTTAGAACCTCCATCACCCACTCTGTGTCCCAGACAAGTTCTGTCTGCATGTCCCAGTTGGCACCAGGGTGGCAGGTGTGCCTCAGGCTTGAGAACCATGAGCTAGTGAGCTATATGGATTCCATGTGCTCACCACCTCAGTGTCTCAAACTTGACTGATTAGAGTAACATCTGAGGTGTTTGTTAAAAATACTGATTTCTACAACTTGAACTTTACCTTAGAATTGAAAACAAAGTAACCTAAACATTTGCACCCTCATATTACTTTGAAATAAAAATAAACAAACAAAAAAACTCACTGATTCTAGAGGCCTTCCCTGGAGATTATGGTCTTTTCTTTGCACCTGAGATTCTGAGGTTTTAACACTTTAAATTTAGGTGATTCTATTGTTGTGTCAAATTGGGAAAATCAGCCTGGACTAAATGATGTACTTTAGCAGGAAACACCCCTGTGGAGAATTGCTGTGACTGATAGTTTATTTACTGCGTAAGTGGTAGGATTGTAGATTATCTTTTGAAGAAGGAGTCTTGGGAATTACCAAGTCCTATGTTCATATTTTATATGTGAAGGAACTGAGGTTCAGAGGGGAGTGATTTCTCCAAGGTCACATAGGGAATTAGATCAAGAGCAGACTGGGAAGTCAGGCCTTGTGCTCTCCTCTGTGCTGACTCCCCTGGGGCAGGACCAGCTCTGCAAACTGAGAGGTCAGTGTTTCTGAGCTGGCAGCCTCAATATATCCTTGTGACAAGGTGGTTGGTGCTAAACAAGGCCCCTGGAGACGCACGGAGCAGTATTTCCCCCAGCACCACACCTCACGGTCCAGGCTAATCCATTCTGGTGGACAGCTCACCTCTGCGGAAGCACCTGGAAACTTTCATCTTCATTATTAACTCATTAATCACCATAGCCAGTGGCAGCACCTTGAGGGCCCAAGGAAAGACAGCTAAGAAGGGAAATGCTGGTATTGGTCCCTGTGCGCTTTAATAAATTCAGACTCACAGCTCTTTGGGAGTCTCATGGCTAGTTATTAGGACTGAAATCTAGGGAACTTCTGCCCTGATGACATAGTGAACCTTCACGGATGCTCTTTGCAGAAGGAAATGTTTGGATAATTAGTGCTTTTGACTGAGAGAGAGCTAAACAGAGGAAGGTGTCACAAGGCAAGAGGTCCTGGGTGAAGGGCATTAAAAGATCACTCTGGAATAGAGAGTTCCAGTGTTAAGTCTGATGCTTCATGTCTATGGACCCCAGTTTCTCCTTTCAAAACACTGGTCTGTGATTTGCGGGGATGATGGAGCCAATGATGAGAAAGAACTGAGCATTTGTCTTGCTCGGAAGAGGCTGTCACCGTGCTCGACCAGGTCATGGACCTATGGCTTGGCACCCTGATCAACTGGTACTTATTGAATCTATAGCTAACAATTACTAAAAATAGAGTTGTTAAATAAGGACAGTTATTCAGCAATAACAGGAAAAGGCTGAGTCTTCCATCAAAGATGGGGAGAGAGGCCTGCCTGTGTGGTGCTCTGGTTCTCTGTGAGGGCCGCGGAAATTCAGCCTCTTGCTAACCTGATGTCTCTGGGGTCCCAACTTTATTCTCCTGCAAAGACCATTTAGCAACCACCTGTGCTTTTAGGTCTTTTGTGGGTGGTCTGTTTGCTGTCGGTCCTCTAAATGTCTAATAAGAATATGGTGTATCTTCTTTTATTGCACCGTGCTTTACCATGCTTCACAGATGTTGTGGCAACCCTGGTTGAGCAAGTCTATCAACCCAGCATCGATTTTCCTAATAGTACCTGCTCACTGAGTACCATATTTTGTTAAAGCCCACAATATTTAAAAGCTTTTTATTATTATTATATGTTATGGTGATCTGAGGTCAGTAATCTCTAATGTGACAACTGTAATCATTTGGGATGCCTCAAACCACACCCATAGAAGGCAGTAAAATCCCAAAATGTTACATGTGTTCTCACTGACAAACCTGCCGTTCATTCCCTCCTCTCTCTTCTTCTCCTTGGGCCTCTCTTTTCTCCAACACACAACAATATTGAAATTAGATCAATGAATAATCCTCTGATGTGTTTAGGTGAAAGAAAGTCACGTAGATCTCACTTTAAATCAAAAGCTATAAATGTTTAAGCTTAGTGAGAAAGGCACATCTGAAGTAGAGATAGACCAAAAACTGGGCCTTTTGTACCAAACAGTTAGCCAAGTTGTGAAAGCAAAATAAAAGTTCTTGAAGAAAAATAAAAGTGCTACTCAAGTGAAATACAAATGATAAAAACTAAAAAAGTAAACAATACATTGCTCATATGGAGAAAATTGTAGTGGCGAGGACAGAAGATCAAACCAGGTGCGACATTTTCTCAAGCCAAAACCTAACCCGGAACAAGGTCCTAACTCCCTTTTATTCTATGAAGGCTGAAAGAGGTGAGGAAGCTGCAGATGAAATGTTTGAAGCTCATGGAGTTTGATTCATGAGGTTTAGGGAAGACATTGTATCTATAACATAAAAGTGTAAGGTGAAGCAGCAGATGCTGCTGCGGAAGCTGCTGCAAGTTACCTAGAAGATCTAGGTGAGATCCGTGATGGAGGGGCTATAGGGCCTGATAAAATTGTTTGAGCTTTCTCACCCATGGTGTGTCTGAAAGTCACTATGTTTTCCCTAAATAACCATAACTGTACACAGTGATGCCATGTATGCTTACCAGCTGCTGTGAGCTGAATAAAGACACGTTACACCTGCCCTTAGTGTCTAAGTTACTTTCCAGTCTGTCCCAATCAGAACACTTGCATTACTGTGTCCTTGCTAAACAGAAGACTTTCAATGTAAATTTCTAGTTTCAGAAACTAGGTTTCTGTTGGAAGAAAATGCCATCTAGGACTTTTATAGCTAGAGAGCAGAGATCAATGCCTGGCTTCAAAGCTTCAAAGACAACTTGACTCTCTTGGGAGGGGCTAATGTAGCTTCTGACTTTAAATGGAAACAAATCTTCATTTACCTTAGGGTCCTTAAGACTTATGCTAAATCTAATCTGCCTGTGCTCTATAAATGGAACAATAAGGACTGGGTGATAGCACGTCTGTTTATAGCCTGGTTTATTGAAAATTTTGAGTCCATTGTTGAGACCTACTGCTTAGAAAAAAAAAAGATTCCTCTCCAAATATTCCTACCATTAACAATGCACCTGGTCTCCTAAATGATCTGATGGAAACAATAGGAGATTAATGTTCTTTCATGGCTGCTAATACAACATCTATTCTACTGTCCATGGTTTAAGGAGAAATTTTGACTTTTAAGTCTTATTATTTAAGAAATACATTTTGTAAGGCTATGCTACCATAGGTAGTGATTCCTTTGATGTGTTTGACAAAAGGCAATTGAAAATTCTCTGGAAAGGATTCACCACTCTAGATGTCATGGAAGGAGGTCAACGTATCAACATTAACAAGAATTTAGAAGAAGTTGATTTCAGCCTTTATGGATAACTTTGAAGGGTTTAAGATTTTAGTGAAGAAATCACTGCAGATGTGTTAAAAATAGCAAGAGAACTAGATTTAAAAGTAGAGTTTTAAGATGTGACTGAAATGTTGCAATGTCATTATGAAACTTTAACAGATGAGCGTTTTCTTTTTATGGATGAGCAAGAAAAGTGGTTTCTTGAAACCATTCCTGATGAAGATGCTGTGAACATTGTTAAAATGACAACAAAGGATTTAGAATATTACATCCACTTATTATAGTTGATGAAGCAGCTGCAGGATTTGAGAGGATTAACTCCAATTTTGAAAGAAGTTCTACTGTGGGAAAAATGCTATCAAACAACATCATATGCTAAAGAAAATCTCTTATGAGAGGGAGAGTTCAAGAAATTATGAAGCTGATTCAACAGCAACCACCACCCTGATCAGTCAGCCAACAACACTGAGTCAAGACCCTCTGTTGGCAAAAAGATTACAGCTCGTCAAGGGCTCAGGCAGTTGTTAGCATTTTTAGCAATAAAGTATTTTTAGATTGAAGAACATAAGTGTTTTTCTTCACAGACCATAGTATAGTGTAGACACAACTTTTATATGCACTGGGAAACCAATAAATAGTTGGAAGTGGGACTTGACTTCAATTCTTCGGACTAAGCCCAGATGAGCATTATTTTTCCCTAGGCATCTTGTCTGGCTTAACGGTGGGGACAGCACACCATCAGAAGAAACAAGATTTTAGACAGACTTCTGGAGAAAAACGCCTTCACTGTTTATCTGCAGTCTTCAGTTTGAGAGGATGCCAGATCTGAAGCAGCCAGTCCTTTTAGTGTCTTAGTGGTAGAGTTTGTCTGAGGAAGGAGGTGACATGGAAGGGGCCAGAGATGAGAGGACAGAAGGTGACCAGGCCCTGCCCAGATCCAGCAGGGTCTGAAGACACCCTTGTGAAATATACAGTCACACTAGGCAATTCCTCAGGACTTTTGCATCAGGAATTCTGCCTGTGCAGCTGACAGAGTGACTGAGATACTCAGCAACCTTCTAATCATCATGGTGGCTTTCCTTGCATCTCCAGGTTGGAAAAGCAGAATGTCTTAGGTAAGAAATATAAGCATTCTGGTTGCTTAAATGATATCTTTATTGTGAATTCATGCATTGCTATTCTTCTGTAGCTAGTGTGAGATTCATACTCACATTTAACCATCTGAACATTTTTGTCTTCTGGATCTGCAAGGCTGTGGTCCAGAACTGGACTGCAGAAACCTGGCCAGAAGAGTCTTTCCCTTGTGACAGTGCCTCCCAGCCTATATCCACAAAATGTGCAATTACATACACATGCGGGCACGCACGCATGTCTGCTTGTGTTTGTGTGTATAGTTGGCTTTGACTTATGCAGGTGCACTTGAATCATTACTTTAAACTCAGCTTTGCAACAAAAGGCTTGCCTATATTTGTCTGAAAGTTTTGTGGACATTATTGGTAAAGCCTGTTGAAGTTTGGTGCTTTGGCTGCTCTGGCGGGGCTCTGCCTCCCTGGTAGCTCAGGTGAGTACAGCCTCTGTGACTCAGGCCTCCTCTCCACCCTCTGGACCCCTGTGAGGGGCTTTCTGACCAGCAAAGAGCTCTTCTGCATGTGGATTTTTTTTTTACATATTGCAGGAAAAGGACACAGGATAGCTCCAAGCCTTCTTGGCTTAAGCATTTTCCTTGACACCCAGGGAAGCTGTTTCATGCTTTCTTCCTTTTGCGTGGGCAATGAATATCCATGTTGGGAAAAAGACCCTGCATGAGTCCAATCTGCCTGACAACAAAACATCTGTAGGAAAGATAAAACAAAATAACTCGGTCTTTCAAATGATTGCCTTTATATGCCAAGGACCCACATGTGTTATTTGCAATTCTGGGGGAGGATGAGTGGATTTCTTTCCCTTTTAACATGACAGACACTTAAAAACCTGTCCCACAAGCACAGAAGTGAGATGGTCAGACTTTCTCATTTCTCTTCTTGCTCCAAAAGGCCTTGTGGGTGGCTTTTTATCCATTATTTAAATTCTTTCATTGACTCCAACTGAGCCCAGAAACTGTCAAGCTGAAATACTGTGAGCATGGCTGGTCTTACATTTCCCTACAATTTTAACGGAAAGTTTCAGAAGTTAAAGATTTGTAACTATCTCCCAAACTAGAAAGTTCAAATCTAGTGTTCAGATTGTTGATGTTGTCATGGATCTCAAATCAAAACTCTTTGGGTTGATTAAAATTTTATCATCAGCACTTACACCATTTAAAAAGCACTTACGTAAAATCTGCCCTGGTCAGGAACTGCACCATGCAGCTCCTCAGAGATGGATAATTCAGTGTCCCTGCTCTCAAACACCCCACAGCACTGAGGGCAGACAAAAATTAATGCCTTGTGTGACAGAATGAAATATGTTTAAAAGAGGTAAAGACCAAGGGTGTGGGAGTTCAGGGAAAGAGGTGAGATTCTGCCTGAGAAAATCAAGGAAGGAGTCTTCCAAGTAGTGTTTTTGTGTTAGGCCTTAAGTGATGTCAGAGAAGAAGGAGAGTGAGGAATACTGAAAATCTAGAGCATGACATGAACGGCTTGGGGTCATGGAAAACAGATTTTAGGAGTCATGAAAAACAGACTTCCGTGTGAGGTTAAGAGGGGAATGAATCCAAGATGACTCTAAAGTTCAAGCACGGACAGCTTAGAACATATCCTCTCCTCAATCGAGGTATATCTGAATTTTGGGAGATGTGTAGACTGCAGCAGGAGGAGACATCTCCAGACTTTTCTTTCCTGTAGCTCCCGTCTCCCGCCCTCTCCTTACAACCAACTGCACATACGCGTGTACCCGTCTACAAGTAGACTCATGTGTCCCTGTGCATCCTGCCGACTCCCTAGTCTCTGATGCCTTCAAATTCCACACATTCTATTCTTCCTGCCTGGAATGCCTCATCCTTCTGCTCTTTTCACATGGATAATGCAATTTTCTCACTCTTTTAAAATGAAGCTCAGGATTTCCACTCCTGGGGGTAATCAGCAGAATTATATTCCTTACCTTTTATATTCCTATGAATCAATTTATATTCCCATTCTTCTGGATGCAAGTGAGAGGAACCCAATTCAAACTCCTATAGTCCTGAAAGGGGAACGCTTGGCTCATATATCTAGCATAGGGAGTTGACGGAGATAATTTTAAGGTTTAAATATCAGAGTCTGGGGATTGGTAGACTTTTCTCCTCTCTTTACCTTTTGGCTCTGCTTACCCTAGATTTAATCTCAGCAAGATCTTTGAGGGGGGAGGGAAATTGGCCTCTGTCTATGCTTAGTCTTTGTTGTTGTTACAAGTCAGAGTCCTCATGTAGACATGCTAGATAACAGGGTAGGTTTGGCTGTCCCTGGTAGACTTATATGACCGAACTTGAATCATCTCTGTGGTCAGGGGAATAGGTTTTTCTGCTTGCTCAGCTCTACTCAACCACATAGAGTATATTTCCCATAGAAAAGAGGACTTCCATTATCAGGAGAAAGTGGGAAAGACAAATTGGGTAAGTAATAACAAGCAAACAAAAAACACCCATAGAATCATTCTGTTCTTAAAACACTTATCACATGAACTCAATGGCAACTCTGACAGAAACCCTTGACAGCTGTGATGGAGGCCAAACCAGCCCTGCAGCCTGTGTGAGAGCGTGGGTTTAGGAGATTATGGCTGCATGAGTGAGCTAGTCAATGAAGGAGGGAGCCAACGAATAAACATGCCAGTGACCTGGAAGGGCCAGGTAACGTCATTTTCATTTTACACTTTTATTCCATCATCTCTGCTCTGGCCTCCCTTACTAGCCTTTGAGTTAATCTCCCTCTCACAATCTTTGCCTCCTCTAATCCATTCTTTACACAGCAGACAAACCAATATGGAAAAAATGCAAATATGATCATTTTATTTGTCTGCTTAAAGCCCCTTCTTGCAATTGGGATATTGAACAAACGGTTTTGCAGGACTTGCAATCTGGCTTTTGTCTGCTTCTCCAGCCTCGTTCCATGCTGCTCTCACCACTCCTAACACCAAGTGCCTCCCCCCAGATTGTGTGCACGTGTGCACTCCCTAGTCAGTTTGACTCACTTTCATTTTCTTAAAAACATCTGGTTCTCTCTCTGGTCTTTGTTGCATCCCCCAGAGGTGCTCTTCCTTTCTCCTTTCTCTTCACCTGAACAATTTCTACTCATGCTTCAGAGTCCAGCCTACACATCATCTCATAAAAGAGCATTTTACAGCCTTCTAACCACTATCCCTCCTATTTATTACCTCAGGACCTCCCACCCCCATAGAGACACCTATTGTATGTACTCAGCCATACCTGCTTATTTCCTTGTCTGTGTCACCTGCTAGCTAGACTATGTGCCACGAGGACGTGAGATGTATCTGTTTTACTCACTTTCATGTCTCTACTCCTTAGATAGGGCTTGGCACTAAAGAATGAATGAGTGAGTGAATGAATGAATGAATGGATAGCTTTATGAAATCTCAATAGTGTGCTAGATATTTGGGGCTCTCTGTCTGTAGACAGATCAGCTGAAGTTTGGAGAGGGTGTGAGCATTGAAGGCTGGCCTTGGACCTAGTCCTGACCCCAGATGAAGGCTTTTCATTCACCACCTGTGCTGGTGCTCAGCTGGGATCCACTTGTATAGAGGGGCATATGGTGAGCCTGTCTGGGACTGGGTGAGAAATGGTATTTAGGCCAAGAGACATGGTCCAAATAATTATTTCCCCATTCATCTGGAGAGAGGATCTGTTGATGGTGTTTGGCTTTGGAAAACACTTTGGGACTAACATTCCATTCCTGTCTATGCAATGAAACATGCATGTTAGAATATCCCTTCGTGAATCATGGACGCAGCCTTCAGAGTTGACGGGTTGATTTGCTGGTGGTTTTTCATGGTCAGGCTTAGACTTCAGGAGCTAATGCTGTAGTCACTCTTACCCAGGACTCAGGTGTCCCCCGTTTTACTCTCAGCCTGGCTGTGATTGTTTTTAGGGAAGGAAGTGCTTCTTCAGCTCCTAGGAAAATCAATGTTTGTTGACTGAAAGCTCCTGTGGAAATCTCATACTCTTTGACAGAGTTTGTTTTACTGCATAATTTAATTCTGCCCAATGAGACAAAGAAGGAAGCCCTACAAGAAGCTTCCTTTCCAGATAAATGGTAGTAGAGCCTTAAGAGAGAAAGATTCAGCACCCACCTCTTTTTCCCAAGAGGGATGTCAATAAAAAGACATGAACTTGGAGTTTTAGAGGCTCTCTTGTGATGCTGAGACTATAAAAAGAAAGGGAGATGTCAAAGCTCTGAATGCAGTTGACCAAGAAGGTTAGAAAGAATTTCAGTGTTTGGTAGCTCAGTTACACCTCAGAACAAAAACTGTCAGTAGTCCGGTTCTATAAGCTAATTTAATGTCTTCTTATTGCTCAAAGATACTCTAAATCAGGTTTCCTATTATCTGTAGACAAAAGTATTCCTAATGAATACATATGAAGCCAATTAGGTTACAGCTGTTATACTAAAGCCAAAACAAACAAAAGGAATGTGCTGATTAGAAAATAATCAATGATTGTATCAAACCTTTCTTGATTTACTTATCTTTCAAATGGGAAACATGCAATTGATCTTGGAAAATGTCAGTAATGAAAGGTAGAGTTGATTTTTCAGGCTCAAGAGGTGGCACTTTAAGACTATATAAAGTATGCTTGCATGCGTGTACTATAGTTCTGGATATAAGCATATATGTATCTCTATTTCATGTAGATTGTACTTGAAATTGATATTTCTAGACAGTATGTCATATAGGAAAAAGAGCAAGAAGACCGTTGGTGTCATACCTGGATTTGTATTCCAGATATTCTGCTTAATAAATTATAAGGCTATGTTCTTTTTTGAGTCCCGTAAGCCTGATTTTGACATAGAAATGATAATGCCTGTCTTTAGGGGGTTGGGAGATCAAATCAGCTAAAATAAGGGATGCAAAACTTTGACTTGATAGGAAGAATAATTTCAAGAGATCTATTATGCAGCATGGTGACTGCATAGTGTAAGTCACAGTGTATTGTATTCTTGAAAATTGCCAAGGGAGTAAATTTTAAGTGCTCTGGTCACAGAAATGTGTGCGTGGTAACTCATACATTAATCCACCTGCTCTGGCCATTCCATATGGTATACTCATTTCCAAAGATTGTGCTTTAAAACATGACTTTGTAGAGACCAAAGGTCTCTCCTCTGAACCCTCTCTGAAGGTTTACTTAAAAATGAACTCAACAAAAGCCACATTCATGGGGGAAAAGCATACAAATTTATTTAACACGTATATGTGGGAAACTTCAGGATGAAGACTCAAGTCCCCAGGGGAGTACAGAAGCTTCTGTACCACCTCGAGCGTATAAAAAGAATGGGAATTGGATCTTGGGAAAGGGGACAAAGAGCAATTCTGTTGGAGGGTCAAGAAAGGATTATGAGGCAGAACTCAATGGGCTTGAACATATGGTTGTTTGGGATGGGGGTGAGGGGGATCCCAGTTTTCTAAACCCAGCTGGCCTGGTTTAATTACTCGGCAGAACTAGAAAGTTCCAGGGAGGCACAGATGAATCAAAAGTGAAAGTACTGTAGAAACTGGGAGTAAACCAGAGCCGCGTAGGCAGCGTGAGTAGAGAGCAAAAGTGACTTCGCACGGGCTTTAGTATAGCCGTAAACTCTCCACGTGTTTTATGGCTGCTGAATATTATTTCATGATATGCATATGCCACAGTTTATCTTTGATAAACCAAACAAAAGCAAACAGGGGAGAAGATCCCCATGTAATAAATGGAGCCACAAGCAGAAGACTGAAACTGGACCTGCCCCTCTCACCACTTATAAGAACTGACTCTCACTGGATAAAAGATTGAAATTTAAGACACAAAAATGATTAAAATTCTAGTAGAAAGTGTGGGAAAATGTCTTAACCATATCGGCATAGGAAAAGATTTTGTGTTAGCCACATCTTGATTTCAAAGATGTGAAAATATGAAAAAATGTCATCTTAGAAGTAATGATGTATGGTAGATAAATAGCATTTGTGAGTGGTCCTGAGGAGAAAAATTAGCAGGGAAATTTTAGACAGGGTGTCCAGGGAGAACTTTGAGAGAGACGAGAGGAAGGCAGCAAGGCTTGTGAGGGGAGCACTCCAGGGGGTGAGCAGGCCCCGCCAAGGCTCCGAGGACGGGGCCTGTTGGGCCTACACAGGGGGCAAGAAGGAGGCTG
Source organism: Loris lydekkerianus (assembly GCA_963574355.1). Classification (NCBI taxonomy): domain Eukaryota; kingdom Metazoa; phylum Chordata; class Mammalia; order Primates; family Lorisidae; genus Loris; species Loris lydekkerianus. The sequence goes on from CAUYPK010103925.1 coordinate 81,459, forward strand.
GAGTATCTGACGAGCAGCAAAGTGAAGGGCAGAGAAACAGAAATTAGAACCCGAGAGACCAGTGGGGTCAGCTTTAGTGTAGAACAGTTGGCTGTTTTAAGGATTTGGGTTTCGCTCTGGGTGAGACAGGAAACCCCTGAGGGTTCTCAGCGGAAGAGGAAAGCAAATTGACTCCCGTTTTCATACACTGGGTCCTGGGTCCTCTGGCTGTGTGGGAACAGAATAAAGAGGACAAGAGTGGAAGCAGAGAGGCCAGTTAGGAGGTGACCAGTTAGGAGGGCAGATCTGGAGAGAGAGGATGGTGACAGGGACCAAGTGGGGACAGTGAACATGGTAGAATGTGGTCAGGACGTGGGAACACGTTGCAGGTAGCGCTGAAAGAAATTTCTCATAGATTGAAAATGGAAAATGCGAGACAAAAAGTAGTCAAGGCTGGCTCCAAAGTCATTATTTTAATTATATGTCTCTGTTTTCTTCAAATGAGGTCCTGCCCACCACGTTCCTGATCCTCCAGCACCGTCTGTCCTTCTCCGGATCACAGATCACGGAGGTTCTCTCTGTGTCTCAATTTTCTTCCTGTGAGACAGAGACGCATGAATAATGCAGACCTCATGGGAGTTTGTGATGATAAATAGAGATAAGATATGTGAAATAGGTATTATATGCTAGATGCTTCTCAATGCATGCTTCAAATGTTGCCCTGATACATGCAAGCTAGGATTTCTATTATTTTGTGTTATTATTTCTACATTCAAAATTGTTAGGCACATGTGGGGGAGGTGGGCTCTCAGCCATCAACTCCTGCCAGGGCCTCTGCCAACCTGCTTCCTACCAACCACACATGGTCAAGGAGGAGGAAAAGTCAGATTGGTCAGAAGCCCAGACAAACCTTGGGCTGGGCTGGCCTCTCTGCTATACAGGCAGGGCCTCTATTTCCCTCATTCTTGTTCTTAATATCCCTAGGAAGACAATAACCCAAGTTATAACAGAAGGAAAACCTAAACAGGTAAAAAAAAAAAAAATTAATAACAATTTTGCAATATATACAGACATGTGTCTTTTTATATTTTCAACAATAATTAGAAGTGTTCCACATAGAAATACTACATATTCCTGAAGAATTCTTTCTATGTATTTTATATTTTGTGTTACCATGTTCACTTTAATTCTCTAATTGTTAATGGTATACAATGGGTATTTGTATATTGAATTTTAATCCAAAAAAATAAATAAAGTGCTTTGTAAGGAAAAAAAAAAAATTGGCTTCTTCATCTTAGAGAGAAAAAGCAGCTGGGGTTCAGATGAGTAGAGCTTGGATTTGCTTCTTAAGTGGGAAGGCCTTGGAGTCAGACAGGCCTTCAGGGAAGCCTAGATGAGTGGCAGGCACAGTCATTTCCAAGAAATGACTTGGAAAGTGCAGGGCTCTGCCGCTGGGAAGCGACTGCAGTGGGCCACCAGCTCTGTGGTGGCAGGAAGTCCGGGCAGGCCCCCTCACGGTGCTGCTGAAAGGTTCTGGCTGGCAGTTATACCTCCTCTGTAGGTATGGGTGTGTGGGGGCATTTGGCTTGTCAATAGTGGCTAGCCACTGTTAACAAGGCTCTCATCCATATGCTGAGGGGCTTACTTGGATGAATAGAACACACTCTCTGAACTAGCTTCCCATCTGAGAAGGGAGATAAGGTATACTTTGCCCAGGTCCCTAATGAGTGTTTCTTTGATCTCCCTCTCATGGCGTCATGGCAGCTCCAGTTGCATCCAGCAGAAGCCCTGTCCTGGTGAGGTGAGCTCTGGGACCCAGATTCAAGCCGTGGGGCGGTGCCCACATGGCTAGACGTGGCCCCAGACTGGAGTGAATGTAAGTGGTCGTCTCTCTGAGGAGGATAGTCTCAGGTGAAATTGTCCATAGACCTGTCTGACTCAGGGTTCTCGCTCCCGCCCACATCACCTCCCTTGCTGTTCTTTTTCCAGACGTTTCCATCAGCATAGGAGTAAAAGGCGGAGGGACTCCTGGCTGGAAACCCCACATAGCTTCAGCCTGTGGTATTCTCTGCTTGCAGACGGCCGCCACAGGTGAGCTTAGCCATAGCTCTGTGACTGCTCGGGTTGACACAGCTCTGTGTCTCCAGGAACCCTCTTCCCTTCTCTGCACCTGTTTCCTTAATGTAAAACAGGATGGAGCAGGGTGTGGGATTCATAAGTACTCAGAAGTCTTCCTGCCTTGACATCTTGAGACTCAGAGTCATCTTTCTTGTCTTCATGCCTCCAGGGATATAGATGTCTAAATATTTTCCAGGCTGTGACTAAAATGGACCAGAAAGAGATGCCACACTTTCCCTTAGTGGCTCATTCTCGATTTTCATTTACCTCCCTGCTCTGAGAAAATGAAGGAGTTCTTCCTCATGTTTAATTAAGGTCTCTCTTGTTGTAGGCCATTTCCTCCTGAGTAGATTTCCTGAATGTAGAGAACAAGAACGAAACGCCTTTTTCATATAGAGCATTTAAATGCTCACATATACAAGTTAATTTTCTTTTATAACCCTATATTTAGCCCCACTTGGGCCTCATTTCCATGCATTTGCATGTTGATATTCATATTTATGTAGATATATTCCTGGATTCAACGGAAAAGAATACCCTACACAGAAGGTTGGGAATGACAATTTATTGACAGAGCTTGATCCTAAGATTCACGAGAAGTTCATTGGGCAGGATTGCCAACTGAAATACCAAACTGCTTTTCCCCTACTGTTTAAAAATAGTGATGGATTATATTTACGCATTTGTCTTCTGCCAAAGGGACAGCAGAGGTAGGAGCTGTGCGTGGACGATGTCCTCTGGCGAAACAGCCCTGATGAATGACGTAAGGTCTTTAAGATGTGTCAGGCAATAGGAGGAAATGGGCCACATGGGTGCCAGAAATGTCAGTCCCCTGCCGTATGGGTGCCCCTACATCATGTACTGTCCTTCGAAGCCACCACTGGTCCTGTCTAATGTCCAGCTTAGACAGAAGGAAGGAGCTAGGAAGTTCTGAAATTTGAGGTACCCACAGCTCTAATGATACCCAGGAATTGTGACCCCAAACTGGGAAGCTCATACTTATTTATCCAGTGCTGAAGGACATACGTGTTCTTCACATGGTGTCTTGCTGCCTTTTGAAACCCTGTTAAACAGATACAATTTCAATTTTCAGACAAAGGTACTGAGTCTCAGAGAGGATCAGAAACTCAGCCCAGCCAAGGAAATGGCAGAACTGAGTATTAAATTAGGCTCATGCTACCCCAAACTTCTTCATCTCCATGTTACTTATGCTTAATTAGGCCCCAGTCATTTGAAAGGAAGAATACCTTGGATGCCTTGGAGGTCAAACACTTTGAACAACCTCTCTGATTATTCTTTTCGGCTGAGCTTTGCGTAACCCCTGGTGAAGGGCTCAACTACAGCTTGAACTTTACCTTACAAAAGAAACCAGTGTAACCTAAACATCTGTATCCTCCTATTAATTTGCAATAAAAAATAAAGACTATGCTTTTCTATATTGGGCATTTAACAACAACAAAAAATAATAATAATGTTTAAGTAGGTTGTTTTCATTTGGTTCTGCTAGAAAACAAAAATTATGGTAGAAATAGCATGTTGACACTTAACTGGAGGTGCATCTCAGGGGAACTGGGGAAGGAAACAGGAAAGGGAGGCTCAGAATGGGAGGAAGTAGTACAAGGAGTGGGTCATGGAGCTGGCTGCAGGGTTGGCAAAGGCATGCCTTCAGACAGGCTAAATGCAGCGCCGCTTCACCTGGGAGCTGTCAGTCCAGGGAGCAACTTCCTGTCTTTTCCTGACTCACGGTGTGTTAGCCCTTCTGCACCCCCGCGAGGTGCTGCCCAGTCTCTCCAGGCAGCTGCTGAGGAAGCCAGGCCCACATCTCCTGGACAGGCCTTTCAGGTTGCTGTGAGCCAGGCTGATGCCATGGCATTCTAGCCTGGGCAACAATGAGACTCCAGCTAAAAAAAAAAAAAAAAAAAAAAAAACAAAACAAAAAAAAAACTTTAGCAAGATCAGGAAATCTACCTATAGTTTCTGGTACCGCAGCCGACCTTGGTGCCATGGTGATATTTACCACCTCTCTCTCCTGGGACCCATGTGGGTGGCACTTTGTCTGTTATAGATGACATGCCTACTGGCCCAGATGTTCACCCCAGAGGGGCCCAATTTCCTAATTCCCTTTGACAGGTCATGACTATTCCAGTTGACCATCCATCATATCCAAAAGTGTCAAAGGAACCCAGGTTCCTATTCCCATCTATTCTAATTCATTCTAGTTATTGAGGACATGGAACCATGAAGCAGCCATCGTTTTAGTGTAGGAGTAGGATATATTTTAATTCTTTTTTTTTTTTTTTTTTTTTTTGCAAAGGGCCCAATAGTAAATATTTAATATTTAAGGCTCTGTGGGCCATACCATCGTAGCAGCTACTACCAAACTCTGCCCTTTTAATGGTAAAACAGCATAGGTAGCATGTAAACAAGCGGGCATGGCATATTCTGACGCCATTTATAAATAAAATTTTATTTTATAAAAACAGACTTTGGGCCACTTTGCTGTGCAGGTTATAGTCAGCTGGCTGCTGGTGTAGTCAGACGTCCTGGAAGTCAGGGTTCAAACTCACCAGGTTGGTGTCGTAGCTGAGCCTGCCAGCTATAAGCCAGGATTCTTTTTGGCTGCCCACTTCTAGGTAATGGAAAAATGGTTAGACCAGTAGATCTCACGGTTATGAAATAATCGTAGAATTTAGTTTACATTAAATGGCTCCCCAAGGCAATAGTGTACGGGTTAATATGGACTGAGCATTGTAAAACCTTGGGTGGGGATGCTACCCGAGGCACTGTGGTCAGGGAAGGACATCTAACTTCAGAAGTTGTATGAACCCCCTGCCCAATGGCGAGCATGTCTGCCGTGGTCGGCACCCACACAGTGGCTGGATAGTAACCCTGCAGAATCATGCCTCGTGGGCGTGTTGCTCTCTGTTGACCGGCTGGGCGTCACCATGGACAGTGGCTGTCCTTCCAGATGGAAAGGACTCACCTTGTCAAGTTTCTGCCTGAATTCCATCTGTACTGCCACGTACAACATGTGTGTAAGCCCACGGTGCACACCGGTGTGGCTGAGAGGAGAGGCTGTCCCTCATCCCCAGGTTGGGTTGCTCCTCCATCTGACTTCAGGGTCTCCCCTGTGGTGGAAGCTCTCTGCTGAGCATTAATTTGAAACATAAAGATACGCATCTTGTAGCCAGTTCTACTGATCTATTGCCATACATTTTACTGAAACTTTTTCTTGATTTTTTGCCTAATTTTCTAGTCATGCCTCTAATGAGCTCCTGACCAAGTGGCCAAGCAATTTAGCACTGCCCAGGGTTCACTATATATCCATACTTGTCTAACTCTCCCTCTGGCCATGTATCTGCCCATCTGACTCTCTGTAGCTTCTCAGGGGCACGCACGGTGAGGTTCCATGAAGCATCTAAGTTCTTCTCTGTCAGTTGTACTGGGGATATCCTACTTTCCTTTAATAGCGTCCTGTGAGATAAAGAAGAGGCATCAGTGTAATAGACCCAGGTTTCATGGGTGACGGGACCATCTTTAACAAAATTTTCTCATATCCTCTGTGCTGCTGCAGCTGGTTCTGCATATCCCCCACCCACAATTCACCATGTCACAACTTCCCTGTCCACACTGGGAACATATCTGTTCTGCATATATGCCAACAGGTACATAATGGCAGGTCAGATGGCAGAAGCACTTGGTGTTTGGGGTTCACATGCTAAGTCTCTACTGCCAGAGGCTAATTTTCACATGGAAAGTGTTCCTCCCCTGCAGAGGTGACGGCGTTGCTGCAGAATTCTACAAGCTGCGCTGTAGGGCCCCCAGCAGGCCAGTCCAGGCTCTACATACCATCATTATCTACTGCAGTGCTCACCAGCATGGACTCCTCCAGCCTTACAGCCCAACTAAAAGAGAAGTTTGCACAGATTTCAGGGTGTACAGAGCCCTCTCTTATTCTGGAATCCAAGAGAAAGTAGAAGCCTTTAAATCACCCAATTACTGTGTCAAAACAAGATTCCCAAGGGCAATATATGCTGCCCTAGAAATGCAAAAACACCACCATGTGCTTCTTCCTTAGTGAAGGAGGCCACAGGTTGAGACAGACTTATCCTTTCACTGGATAAAATGCCGCGGTGTGTCCCAGAACATCAGATCTGAAGCCAGACGTCAGACTCCACCCATGTTGTGGTGCACTGAGTAGCTCTGGGGTCGGAGTCACTCACCTCGCATGCCAGCCACCTCCTGCTCACCAAGTCTGACTAGTGGGATGTTATCAAGACAGCACACCATTTGGAGGTCCCGAGGAATATTAAGGTGCTCGGTATCCCTGCAGAATAGTTTTGACAGGAGAGTTTATACAGCCTTGAAGTAGAAGGTGGTGACCTGCTGTCCTTGTATGTAAGGAAAAACTTCTTTTGATCTTCTTTACTAATGGAATCAAAAAGAAATTTTGCCAACACAATAGCCAGGGGCTATGACAGGCCAGAGGCATGCTCCCCACCTCCACTATTTGGCACCTTATCTGTGGATGGGCACCTGGCTGGCTTATCACCACCTTTGAATCTAGTGAGTTGGCAGAAGTGAGCCACTGTGAATGTGACTGGGCCTGACCCAAGCACAGGGGTCATGTGGGCTCCTGCCATAGTAGCACCCTTGGAGACAGGTCGAAGGCAGTCCCTCACTGCAGGGGAGCACGTGGCAGGGAGCAAGAGGCTGCAGCCTAGAGGTGAGGTGAGGCTGAATAAATCTCTGGAGGCACATGAATTCTTTTCGGGGTAATAATTAAAGCAACTTTCGTGAGCTTAGCTCTTCCTGTGAAAACTTCATATCAGAGCACAGGTGCCTAGCGAGTACTGTCACCTGAGGGCTCTCATGACCTGGTATGTGTCTGAACAGTACTGTACTTGTCCACAGCACCTGTCCTCAAATGCAACAAATCCTCTTCTGCCAACCACATCATCTCTGTTTCTCCTCCTAGCCTTCAAATGATTATTATTTTTCCAATAATTAACAACAGTCCCTATGACCTATTGACTTGGTCCCCAAGGTCTTCAATACAAAATAACCATTTGCTGAACAGTATTCACCCTCCATATTTATCATGAATATTGAATTAGGAAATGCATGGAAGGTGCTTAGTGGAGTTCTTGACACACAGCAAGAGCTCTGTTTATAATATTAGTTATTAGCATCATTATTTTAGAAGTTGCTGAAAACAGCTATTGAAAGAATAGTTTTTCCACCTTGCTAGTGATCTGTGCTAAGGCTTCATGTCGGCTAGTGCAGAACTGGATCTTTGAACAGTTTACAAAACCTTCAGCACCCCAGATTGTGTCATCTTAACACCATTCCTCCCACCACTGTGTCCCACAATCTTCCCCCAGCATTCATGGGTGCTCAGAAGTCTTCTTTTTCTCACTCAGCAACTTGTTCTGTCTCCTCTAATCTGTGGACATCTCAGAAGCAAGGATCTATCATAACCTGCCTCAAATCCTTTAGCAGAAAGCTTGATTAACAAGTAGGTGTTAATTAAACATTTGTTGAATGAAATTAGTGAATGGATTTATAATGCTATGCATGATTATGACATTCAAGGCATTATATTGTTCTGTTTTAAAATAGCAATAAGAAAGGACATTATCACAATCGGAGGTGTCCCTACTCCATCTCAATAGCATCCTGACTAAATTAAAATGACAAGTAATTTGACCCAGGTCTCAGGAAATAGAAGACCAGAGGTGCTATTTGTTTCTAAAATAGTGCTAATTAAATATACTAAAATTAACAAATAGTGTTAATTAAAAAGAGAGGAGCTGAAAGAGAAATTAGAAATCTTTCATAAGTGGTCTTTAGTTCCTTGAACCAACTGAAATCATCAATAGTCAATTTACTGAAATTTACCTTCTCATTGATCCCATTTTAGCATATTCTGGAAGAAGGCAGAGAGATTTCCTAGCATAGAATGATGTATATATGAGGGCGTGGATGGAAGTATAAAATCCATGCAAAAGGATATTTCCAGGCACAGATGAGAAAATTGCAGTATTTCAGAGGGAATTTCCAATTCTGCAGTCTATGTGCTGGATAGGAGGATCAAGGAGAATGGAGAGAGAGGTGGGTAGACAGGTGGAGAGGGGCCGTACAAGGAAAATCTTTCTTCATTATTCTAAATAGTTTACATTTCATCCCAAGTTTGTGCCTTGGGGACATGGGGCCAAGTATTTAAGCCATTCTCAATACCTTGGAAAGCAGGAAATAGAGACTAATTTACATGGAAATCTGTGATGCTCACCACTCACCACTGGCTTCCTGCCACTCCAGACATGAGTTTGAGGGTCAGAGTGCAGTAAAACTGGGTACGGGGCCAGGTCAGCTTCTGCTGTGTCCCAAGCTTCAGGGCTCCCTGACAGAGCTGGGCTGAAGAAGAAAACTTAGAGCCAATTAAACAGAGGCTTCCTCCTACCTCCCTCAACTCAAAAAGACAGATCCTGTGCAAGCTGGATCGCCCACGAACATGCATGCGTGCCCTTGGAATACAGCTTAACTCCCGTTCACACAACCGGCATCTTCTGGAGTCTGGGGGCTGAGAGAATCAGTGTCCAGGCCTGAACTGGCTTTCCAGGGTTGTGGCTCCACCTTCAGTGTCTGCGGGGCAGGGTGTGTCAGGGTTCTGGGCACAGTCGTTGGACTGGCCACTCCCTTTCCAACACGGAGAGGTTGGTGGTAGAGGTTGGTGGTAGATGGCGGATGACCATGGCCATAAAGCATTCACAGACATTCCCTCCTGGAAATAAAGTGGAGGGCTCCTCATTCTTTTGGACACTAAGCTATGGGGAAAGGAAATGAGAAGAGGGGTGGGGACAGATATAAGCTCTCATCTAACATTGGGTTTAAACCCAGGCTAATAAATAAAATGATGACATCAGTAGCATAAGAGCTGATGAGAACCTGTGAGGGGATGATACTGACTGGAGAAGTGGGTGTCAGGAGGAACAGCAGCTGTAACGTTCCCCGAAGTGTCATCCTTAGAACGCGCCTTCCTGGGTTACACCCCTACTCCTGCCATTTATTCCTCACGTGACCACTGGCAGCTCAGTGTCTTAGTTTCTTTGATGTGCTGCTGAGAGCTAGAGAGTGTGTTGACACTTCCAGGAGCCAAACTTTTCATATTTTCTTTTGCTTTCAAAAACTGCACAGCATAAAACTTAAATGACCAAGGACCTATTAGAAAAGTAGCAGTTGTGACCATAAGGAAATGCAAAGTTTAAGAAGAGTGCAGCCAGAGCTGGTGTTTAAACAGTGAAGAAGCTCTTACCTGGATCCCTTAATTGGTAACTGGGGCAGCCGAATTTAGGCAGCTAACAAGCTAGACAATTTTGATGACATAAAATTAACACCAGGACATAGGAAAAGCCTGTTTTATTTGCTATTTTATGTGTTCTGTGACAATTTAATTAAACTTTGAAGGAATTCAAGCAGTTAATTCCCCAGAGAAATAAACCAAGAATGACATTTAGGCCTGTCTCCTAAGGAGTTAGGCGAGGGAGTACTTTTTCATTTTATAATGCTATAAACCCAACTTTTACCTTGAAATTAATAAGTATGATTAAATACCCTTGGTCATACCTGCGTCTCTTCTCGTTTCTCCTCCGGGGATTGACTAGAGGCTATTTGGGATCTCCAAATAAAATGTGCTAAAGATAATTTGAATCACACCTTACGGTCTGTATAAGGAGCCCTCACTGCAGCCACACCCTGGGCATTTCTGCTTTCTCTTCACAAACACGAGCGGGCCCTGCACCATGTGATAACACCAGCCCTGCTGTGTTGCCAAGAGAAGCCAGGTTATGCTGCAGGAACAGAACATGCCAACATCGAAGTGGTCAGGCAGCAAAGAGGCATTTCTCACTCACTCTACTTGCCCACTCAGGGTTTCCTGGGGATTATGCTTCTTCTTGCCTCTTCTTTAGTACGTGGGTTGCCATGGAAGTTTTGAGATGCATAAAAGTCAAGAAACATAAAATCTGCATAGATGGAAACAAGGAAAGCCCTCCCAGCAACACCAGTAAGCTGAGCACGGTGAAATTTGCATGAGTGAGTCAGTAAGGACGCTGTTGACTGTGGCTTGGAAATGAAATATGGACCACAGATCATAACACAGTCTGTCTCAAAACCTTTGTAGTGACCACATGTCCAGATGGACAGAGCGGCTGCTCCTTGGATTACTGTTGTTCTCAAGAGTACAAGGAAGGCAAGGACATTGAAGGAGCACCAGCTATTCAAACTTAGCCCGTCACCCCCACTCACATTTTCTTGACCAAGGCCAGTCGTGTGATGACCACCCTTGCACAGGAGCACAGGGAAGTGCACGTTTTCCGTATATCACAGGAGGGAGAAATGGAAATATGTGAGCAGCATGTCCTGTGTGCCAGACTTTGTCCTGAACAACATATGTCAATGCCTGAGTGTGTACGCATCCACACATATGTACATACATAGATACACAGACATATTTGTTACTATACATAAAACATATATGCATGTATATGTAGTCTGAATAATATAAAAATATCTGTGTAGTACATGCAGAGATCTTGGAGACGGTCATCTCAGCGTGTACCGACATTATCCTTTCTCAGCTGTGCCTTGAGCAAGTAATTAGCTCTTAGTGTCTCTGTTTCTGATTTGTGAAATGGGAAGGACCAAATTCCCTCGCTCACAGAGCCGGGGTGAATATAAAATCTATGTACGTTGTGACACAAGGGATCTCCCATGCTAGTTGTCATTTTCTGCAAGGGGGCTTCAACTCCTTCTTTTAATAAAAAAATTAATGGATTCAGCAGGGAGATCTGCAGTTTGCCCACAATACATCCCTTCTGGAAGGATGTTTGGAGAATACTTAGAGACCTAAAAATAGACCTGCCTTTCGATCCTATAATTCCTCTTCTAGGTTTATACCCAGAAGACCAAAAGTCACAATATAACAAAGACATCTGTACCAGAAT